>VXAD01006100.1:2534567-2765900 GCA_013399195.1 Dicrurus megarhynchus
AAAAAAAAGAAAAATGCATTCAAAAGAGCATCTAAAAATTAACCTTCTGACCGATAGATGTATACAATTAATATGTGTATATATACCTGTTATTCTAGTCCCATATTGTGTTATGCCCTTTTAATGTTTTTAGTCAGAGCAAGGAAGAAAAGACACATACAAAGAAGAAAAAATGAAAGACTTGAGAAAGAGGTAAAATCTTTATTTGCAAGCAAGTTAAACTTTTTGGGTACTCAATATTTGAGTGCTTTCTTTCAAACTTTTTTAGAAGTGCCCAGTTTTCAGAGACCACCTGTCCTCCTACAGTGATGGTTACCTGAAGTGTCATTGTCATTTGAGCATCTGCCAACAGTTGTTATTTTGGGAAATGCAGACCTGATGGGTTTACACTTCCAATTGTCAATCTCAGGGAGCTGGCAAATGGTTTGCGTGTACATTGGTTTTACTGTTTGAATGGCTTCCCCATCCTTATGATGAACCTTTTGCTCAGTGAAAGGTTGAATTTCTGGTATGGTAATAACCATCCACATAAAAATGAGAGTTCAATACATTTTAAAAGAGAGAAACTTTTAATCATTGATGAAGGTACAAAATATTCTAAGTAGGTCTTAAAACCAAGAAAGATCACACATGGATTTCCTCCATCCCTTTCTTCCCTTCTAGCCTTTTTTGTTGTTGTTGTTGTTTTCTGATGCCTATACAGCTGGATTTTTGATACTATGAGGTGACTAAACTTCAAGGATGGAAGCTACTTTAAAATTACATCACTTAATGTTCAAATAACGCTAGTGTTTCTAAACCCTTTTTTTTCCTGTGAAAATTTATGGTCTGCCAGAATATAAAATGGTTCTCATTTGCATAACTTGACAAATTTATAATGTGTCATTTTACTGTCAAATAGGAGAAATTAAAAGCATGTTGTGCTTTTTTTGTAATGGAAACAAAAATCAAAACATTTGGAGAAATACTTAACACGGAAAGTTTATTGAGTAATACCAGCTAGAAGCACAACCTCTGCTGGCACAAGGGTCATCTAGAAAGTCCTGTTATTGAAAAAGATGCTGAACAACTCGTCTGAATGGGATATATTTTTCATGCTGATTTAAATTTTACTAGAGAAATACAGACTTTGGATAAACTATATGGTTGTTGTCTTTTCATTTCGTCCTGTTGCAGCATCCTGAGTGTGTGTATAAATATTGATATCTAGGATACATGTTAAGTACACATTATTATTTTTTAATTCATACAGTTTTGTGGTATTATGTCTTACAATTAGGTTGAGACATGTTTCAATCCTAAATCAATTCCCAAACAAAAAATAATTGAGGGTACTTATAAACTAGTTGGAAGTGGTTGATCAGACTCTTCAATTAATTAGGAAAAAATCAAAGAGATGATGGAGTGTGTGTTGCAGAATCACAAGTGACTGCACCAAATAATCTCAAATCAACAAAAAGCTAATAAGAAATCACATAATTACCTACAATATACTCTTGAAAGACAAGAGGATTACAAAGTATCTACTACTTTCAAAAGAGAGGGAACTGAAGCAGCAGAAAATATTTGAGTACTCTGGTGTGCTTCCCCATCCACAGGAGTGTATCTTTTACATGGAAGTAAGGACAAAGTTGAAAGTTTCATAAGAATATGTGTATTTGTTAGTTAAAAAAAAAAAAAAAAACCAACAAAACTCTGGCACAAAAATCAAGCTAAGAAATATGGCATCTAAGTAAAGATGGTGCTTAAATTCTTTTTGCATGTTGAAGTATATGAGGGGGATAGTAGTTGTGTCCAGACAGAGGGAAAAACTGTTATCTTGTTGAATGCCAGAACTCACAGCAGTTTTGAAGAAAATTAGAGATTTACCACTGGGATTAAAGTCCAGGGTCCATCTGTATGTAGAACAAAGGAAGGAGCTCAGTCTGAGAAGGAATAAGCTGGCAAAAGCTTTTATGGAATAAACAATGATCACCCGCTTTTTAACAAACTGTCAGTTTATAAAAAATATGTCTCATTTTTACTTGGCCTGTTAACAGCAATACATTGAGAGGAAATAGCTCCAAATCCCAAATATAAAATGCAGATCTAAATCCTGTCTGAATGTCTTATCCAATAGAACAGCAAGTGAGGAAATTCCTACTGAAGCATGGGGATAGCAAGGAGAAATGGACCTTTGCTTCAGTGCATTAGCACAGGAATACCCTACTGCCTGTAAAAAATCCTACTGTGGTTAAGTATCTCTGTTTCTGAAAACCCTAACGGAAACGATCTTTGGAAATCATGACAGAGAGTAAAATTAATTATAAACACATATTATTTTTTTCTCTCTCTGGTCCCTAATAGACAACATTTTTGGAGCAGAAGAAAAATGTTTTTGTTTCCATGGTGACAATATCCACTTGTCTCCTTTCTGTCACAAACCGTGGTTTCTGAGCATATTTACGAAAATTGAAATGTGGGTAACTCAGAATGATAAAGCCAAGTGCAGCAAATTTTCAACTAAATAAATATTTGTATTCAGTCTTGTATCCATTGGCTTTGAAAATTTTCAAGGTCAGGGTATTTGTTTGCTGTGCTGATAGCATTCCTATTAAATACTTCGTCCTGTTCACAACGAGAATTCTTATTTAAACGTGTCTTGAATGTTGCTGATGCTACCCTTAAATAATTGAAGTAATTAAAGCTGGAAGCAACACTGCATAACATCTTTCTGCACAGCAAAGAATACCGCTGTGGCTCTCGAGGACTTAAGGCAACTTGTATATACAACATACAAGAATACATGCTGGAAGGGTCAAGTCTTTAATTTATAAGTGGCTTCAGGGTGTCCTTCTTCTCACAGTGGGCAATGCTAACTGTGCTGTCAAAGTTCAGCAACAGTCTGTGCAGAAAAATGTTGAACTGATGTGCTCGGGCTCTGCTTTCTTCTTTTCAATTCCTTCTCGGTGCAAACCTCTCAGCTACAGATTCAGTCTCTTTCTTGTCTGTTGGACTTGTTTCTCTCTGAATAATTTCTTTACACTCACTGGGCCAGACTTTCAAGCCTTTGCTCCAGAAACATTTATTTGTAGAAGATGAAAAGATTTTAACAAGAGAAATGGCGACCTGCACCAATATATACACCATGGTAGAACTTGGCTGTATGAAGCTGTATATTGACGCCAAGCCTCAGCTTCAAAAAAGAAATGAATGTTTCTAATTGGAGTCATTTCAACCCAAAGCAAAATATGGTGTTTTGGGTTTTTTTTTAGTGGGAATTAAAAAAAAAACCAACACTGTTACCAAATTTTAAGTATTACTTACAGGAAATGCTCAATGATCACATTTTCTCATTGAAAACATGCAGACAAGAAATTTCTCTGGTAGTTTTTTCTGTAACTTTGAAAAAGTGGTTTGAATATACAAAGCATAAGCTATTGAAAGGACTAGAACTTCAGACTCAGAGTGATGCCTCTGATTGTGTCGTCCTCCTGCCTGCATAACTACTTACGTTTGTGTCCGCGGGGAGCGCACTGTGTACACTGTGCTTCCACCACAATGTACAAGCAGACTGTGTTCAGAGGACTCTCTCTTTAGGGGCACAGCAGACTGATTAACTCAGCTATAGGTGCAAGGTGACAAAGAAAGCCCATGTGGCTGTTTTACTTATATGTGCCCCTGCCAGTTTCATGCTGAAGCATGACAGCCCTTGAAGCACTGTGGGTGCTGCAGAGAAGCTGGTTAGACAGATGGGAAGTGGCAGGCAACGGGAGAGACAGAGACTCTCCTTTCATTAGTCCTTTTCACCTAAGGGTGTTTTATTTTTTGTTTTAAGTATACTTGTTCTTATAGAAATGATCTTATTTATCAAATCCAGTACTGACATCTAAATAAACACCATCTAGGAATGTTACAATGCCTGCTCAGACCAGATAAAGACCATCTGAGTTGAAACAAGAAACCAAAATGCTGTTGTTCCAGGTGCTCTTCACACAGCCAGCTTTTCACAGGTGGCTGCTCTGCATGCTAAGAGATGTCTGGCGTCTCTAACATTTGGTATAAGGGAAAATGCCACAGTTATAACTCTAGGGAGTGTGATGTTTTCTGCATGCATGGCTCCTGATGTCAGGCTATTAATGCCTCTTTGAGAATAAACCTACCTTTAACGGTTGGCAGGATTGGGATCACTGTTCGGGCTTGTCTTGATTACCACAGTAGCTGTGTTTCACCTCAGGGTACTATGTATTTCAGGTAGCCTGAGGTAAAAATACAAGTGAAAGCACTGCACTAGGTAACTGTGCACAAGGGTGCAGATTTTACCTCCACTGTGGTTTTAGCTTAGAATACCTGATGCATGGTAGAGGATACCCTGAGGTGAAAAGCGAAGTTTTGCTGGCAGGGAGTTGGAGGCCTCTTTCCTGTTTCTTTTTTCAGAAAAATGGCAGAAGTTCTGCTCGTTCCCTTTTGCTATGATTCCTTACATGTGCCCATTTTGTAGTATTTTGTGTTTAGTACTGAAAATGAATCAGTGAGAAAAAAATACCGTGGGTGCAACATGATGGATGCAAAAAACCTCACAACCGAGTTGAAGCACTGAATGAAGAATTACAATTGGATTTTACCTCAAGGCATAAAACTCCTGAAAAATGTGAGTTTGTAATGGAAAGGCTATTGCTGACACAACCTTAACTTGAACATTGCCAGTAGTCACACTATCACTTTATACAGCAATTTAATGGCCAGCTTTTTGCCTTGCCAGTGAGAACACAGCCAGCTGAGGTGATTGGGTTTGCACGCTATAAAGCAGCTCAACCTTGGAATCTGTTAATGTAAAAACACTCGTTCTTCATTAGCCAAATTTGAAATAATGGACTGAAAATAGAAGCATGTGACTTGCATATTGAATTTACAGTGGTGCTGTGTACATATGACTGTCGCCTCAGCTCCAGAGTTTAATGGACTTAATGGGCAGTTACAATGTTTTAGACAGCCTGCGATGGACATTTGCGGTGTCAGTCAACAGCTGCAGTTGCCAATGTGCTCTTCAGAGTGACCCACATGCAGCAGAGCCTGGCCTGCAGGAGCTACTGCTTTTTATAGCTCAGGCAGTGCTCCTCAGCTTCCTCTATTTTACTGAACCATCAGATCTAAACAACCCACTTCCTTTCGAGATGCAATAAATATAATAGTAATCAAATGGCATTTCTTTAGCTATTGATTTTCTCCCTCTCCTGAAATCACCGGAAGCTGGGATTACAATCTATAGGCAATTCAGCTGTTTTAAAGAATATTTTGCCCTTCAATTAAAAAAAAGTGCATTGGATTGGGACTGTCAGAATGCTTTGTGAATAAAATATGTTGAAACGATATAAGATTATAAATTGATTTAAATAAAAGAGCCATGATTTACATAAATGTAGAACCTGCATAAAAAACTGAATGCATATGACATGACTGTTTGTATATATATTTTTATATATTCACATATAGTATATAACAAGTGTTATACTATGAACAAACCTAAGCGCACCAGTTTCAACTTTACTGATCTGATTTTCATTTGAGTTTATTCCTCATGAAAATCTCAGAGAAGTGGACATGTTTTCAAATTTCAGTTTAACTGAAATATAAAATATATGAAATATAAAAATATATTAAATATAAAAATATACTAAATATAAAAATATTTTTCAGCTCACCATAATCCAATTGTACAAAAATCCAATTGTAATTCTTCTAAGGATTCCTAGTCAGAATCCTTGAAATAAATGCATCACAGAGGAGTGAGCATCGTCTGGGAGCTGTGATTTTTCTTCCTAGCCTTAATTGCTTTTAAAGACTTTGGAAGTGTCTGGGATGACACTTGAGTGTATTCACCACAGATACATAGGATGGGGTCTCTGTCTACCCAGGCATTAAAAAGCTAAAACTGCCTGAAAAGTGAGTGGTCAGAAACAGGTTTTCAAACCTCCTGCTGTGTTTAGGTACTGACTTAACTAAAGTTTCCTTTTTTAGGAGGCAGTTGCTCTAGAATTTTGATTTATAGATATTCATGGACAGAGAAGTGCAAGCAGACAGCAGAAGCTTAATTCTTCTGAGTGTTGTAGGGCCTAACTGCGTCCCTCAGGGACCCCCTGCTCTCATCCCTGCCAGTGTTGCAGCCCGAGATGTGTGACTGTGCATCATTAAGTGCTGCCAGGGATGCACAGCCACCATGCACATCTACCCTGGGATGCCAACACCAATTCATTTTTCCTTTTCTTCCATTCAGCAAGAATCCCAGTGTGAATTAAGTTAGAACAACTGTATTTAAAAGTGGAAGTAAGAATGAAAACAATACAACCCCAAATCTGTGTTGACTTTTTTTTTCTGCCAAGCATATGCAAGTGGAGATTTAACTGTATTTATGCAAATGCAGCTTTAAAGAAGCTTTTCTCTTAGTCTTAATTATGAAAATCCTCTCGAGTTAGTCCACAGTGAGCTATGTTGCTGTTTTTCATAACTGAGACAATTTGCGTTATCTTGAAAATCTTCAGCTGCCTTTTGCTAGATGCCCAGAAGACTTTGCTGTAGCTCTGCTCAGGGTCAATTGTTCCTTAAACTTCTTTTAGACTCTGTTCGACACGACAAGCAAATCAATCTTTCCAATTCAGGAGCTGATGAAACTCAACATCTTATAAAGCGTTGCCATGAGAGTAGGAACTGAGTAGATGGCTTTCAGACCTATTCAATGTCACTTTACACAGCTAGGATTTCTACAGATGCAGAATACTAGCCTGCCTGAGTCTGCTGAGCACAAATAACCAGATCAAGCCAAATAATAAAACATCCTTTTTATAAAGAAATGGCTCTGTGACATTTTCTAGCTTCTCTCTCTCTCTCACTTGGTATATACATATGCATGCAAATACACTTCGCATTTAAGAGCCATCAGGTGACTCTATATATATGTGCTCTACTGGGCATCATCAGCGTATTTTATACAGCGTGCAGTTTTACATGAGATCACATGATAAATAATTATTTACAGTTAGTTGACCCATATTATTTTAGTAGGTTTTTCCAAGTAATAGCATCAGATGGTGGCATAAATTTATAACTTTTTCTTAGTGCATGAGAGTTTCCTCACCTGTCTATCATTAATAGTAAAATCTCCATGCTTAGTGAAGCAACTTATGACCATATTTTGCAAAGATCATAACTGGGTGACTCTTTCGGGGCTGATTCCTGAAACAGTCTCTCGCCTGATAAAGTAATGAGTGAAGTTTTGGTTCAGGAGGACTCCATAATTTGCAATGAGTGCTTGCTTAAGCTTCAATATGTAGGATGTGATGCAGGCTCATGGTTGCTTATTTGAGTGGGGCTATGTAGAACAGGATATAAGAAACACCTCCTAATTTTAGGTGTGTAATTTGGGGAATCCAAGGAAGCAGAAATACATTACTGTCTGAAAATTAGACATTTTAAAGGCATCCCAAGTTGTGCACTAAAAATGCCCTATCAGTTATTTCCACAAGAGAAGTCTGAGGGAAGACAGTTCTCTTTCTGTACACTGTTGGCCAAACATTATAGATCTTTTCAATGTATGAGCACAGAAGAGATGAACCCCTCATACCTGGCAGAGCTTCCTTGTGAAGATCTGTGCATTCGGAAAGGTTGTTCCAAACCTTCTGAACTTTATTTTAAATGATTCTAGATTGAAACCTGATGGGGTTTGAGACAAATAAGAAATAAATAATTCTGGATTTTTTTTCATTTTGGATTAGAGGCAATTAAATTTCAGCACCAATTATCTAACCCCTCCTCCCCACACACCCCCCAGTTATCCTTTCCACTGTTCTTTATCTATCTTGTTTATCGTAGCAACCACGTGAGATTTTTTTATTTGATTTTGTTATTTTTGGATGACATAGTATCCTCCCTTTCTTTATTTTTGCTGGCTGATGTCAGGTGATCCTCTCCTGTCTCTGTCCTATTTCTGTCCTTCCAATAGGCAAACACGATTTTGCATTTCTGAGAATCATGAGAGTAAAATGCCTTAATGGTATGACTGTATTCTTAAGCCCAAAGTATTTCTGAGAAGGATCGAAAGAGACGAACCAAGAGACTTTTTCTTGGTATACCTGCAGAGCATAAATGAAGCAACAGTCCTTTTTGAGAGACTGATTGCTTTAGTTATAGGACCACACATGGAAGTTTACAGATTTTCAGTTTCATGCATGAGAATAGTTTCTTTCAAATCATTGAATGTAGTCAGTTAGAAATTTTGTATGATTTTAAGGTTTGCTTGGTTTAATTCTGAAAACAGTTCAGACATCAGAAAGTGTATCTCAGGTACTATTAAATTCTAGATTTTTTTTTTTTTCTCCACTAGCCCTCCAGTTAATGAAAACTTCTGCTACCCTGTTTTCCATGTCTGATTGAAATCTGAAATTTAGATCACCTAGTCTTAGAATGACTTGTAACCACAGTCATGGGAGTTGTCTGGTCTTGTCATGGTTTGGTTTAGAATGTCTTTTTTTTTTTGCGGGTTTTTAAAATTTTTTAACTTTTTTTATTTTTTAAATTTTTTTATTTTTATGAAGAAATATGAAATCCTAACAGGTAACATGTATAATTACAGTGTTTTATCTCATTATGCAAAGCTTACAAGAGTATTAATAGGTGCTTTTTCATAATGTAAAGTGTAGTTGGAAGTCTTTGGGAGAACCTCAATACCTTCCACTACTGAGTCTTATCCAACTCAGTAAATCAGGGCTATTTTTCATTTACAAGAATGCTTTTCTATGTGTTAATTGTCACTAAATACATATTCTTAATATTCTTAGATACTGGATGGTTCTGGTGCAATATAATTCTTCTGAGAACCATCAGAATCCTAGTCTTAAAATAAATAACATACCACTTTTATAATTTATTTATTCCACTGGGTAAAACTCTAACAAAACATGCCTATTGCTTAGGCTTCAAATGTGGAAAATAGTATTATCAGGTTATTCAACTGTGACACAGGAAAAGATAGGGAAGTTAATTTTTCTTCCATGAGATCTAGGGGACTTCAGCCTTTTTTAATCTCTTTCCTGTGATACTGACTGTGAGGACCAAAATGAACACAGACAAAAAACCTAAGCTAATGACAGTGATGTTGAGAAGG
Organism: Dicrurus megarhynchus; assembly: GCA_013399195.1. Lineage (NCBI taxonomy): Eukaryota > Metazoa > Chordata > Aves > Passeriformes > Dicruridae > Dicrurus > Dicrurus megarhynchus. The sequence goes on from VXAD01006100.1 coordinate 2,543,704, forward strand.
ATGACGCAATACTAAATTTAAAATGTTAAGGTTGCAATTTAGTGAATTCTCTCAGATACACTGTAAATGATTAATATTCTTTCCTCTTTCAATAAGTTATTGAAAAGGTGAAGGAATTGTAACATAATATTTGGCAGAAAGACTTCTGAACTCACTTAATTGTGGTGGTTACATATTCTCAAGTTGTCTTTATCCATATGCTTATAATCTAAAAATTTGTCAGACCAAATAATTCAACTTCCAAAGATGCTTGCACTCAGTATGTGTTTAAATAGAGGTGTATCTGAAAAGGGCTTCAACCTACTGCTTTACAGAGAAGTCATCAGGAGGCTTCAGATCAATTTCTGTTATAAAAATTCTGTTATTGTACTTCCATTAATTCCTGTAACACTGACCTTTATGACATAGCTTTCCATGCTTTAGAGACTATTTGGATTCAGCAGAATCTGTTCAGTTGCCCTTGGGTTATAAAAGAATCCTATTTAAATATATGAAGTAAATCCTACCTTTTTGTCCAGATAGGAAGAAAAGGAAATGTTTCAAACCTAACCAAGTTTTACACTTCAAATTGTACAATAGCTCATAATGAGCAGCTGAATCAGTATAAAAAAAATTTAAGGAAGTGTTCACATAATCCAGTCTTAGGCAGCGGATATGATCAACTTATTATCCAAACTCTTCCTACTGTCAAGCTCTTCAGAGACCTCTGATTTACACAGTCTGAACCACCTTCAGAAAAAACCTATTTCTCTCTCCACTGCCTACTGGCCAGAGTTGAGAAAGAATAGTTGTTTTAATTATGTGGCTAAAAATATGTGGTATCAATAACTCCTCTCATCACAGGACAGACTTATTGCCAATCTTTAAATATGTCCCCCAATATGTGCATAAAGTGGTAGCATGCCAGAATGATGTGGAGGACCCATAGCTTATCATTGGATCTGTGCTGGATTCAACAATATATTGTGGTTTAAAAATGTTGTTTATTTAGCAGTTCTGATACATTTACAAAGAAAGCATGCCTTGTTTGTTCCTGAGGAGTGCCCATCAAAGCTGGGCTTGCCAGCGAAGCAAATGAGCTCATCTCTCCTTCTCTCAGCATATTGCCTGGGGTTGCATTGCTCACTTGACGTCCTATGGTGGAGTAGATCTGCAGCCTTCTCTTTATTTTGAGGGTTTATTTTTTGAGGTGTGGTACCTTTTTTCACCTCTTTTTTCCCCTTGAGACATGTCCAGTGCTTCTCAGTGAAACACTCACGTGATGTTTGTCATGGGTTCTTTAGTTTGCATTAAACACGTAGATGTGCTGTTAAGAATTTGTTTGGCTCAGTTTGAGCTGAAGAAACTTGAAAAGCAACAAGAAAACAATACTGTTGCTTAAAAACAGTATATATAGCACATGTAGGTAAGAATTTACATACCAAGTGTTTTCAGCCCAATTTCTGTCATGAGCAAAACAGTCTTGATTGAACTAATTACTGGTTTCAGTCTCTCATTGTTGTTTTGTTCTTTCAAATAATTTTCTTCAGAAATACTTAATCTTTCTTGTTGTTAATGATAGAGATGTTGATTTGCAAATAAATGTAAATGACACATTAAATCTACACACTGCTACTCCTTAATTTAATATTTTATTATTAAAATGCTAAGTGACATTTTTTGTTCATTGTCAGATATTTTAACTTATTCTTTGTGTCAAACTACTGTAAATGTAAATAGAAATTTTATTAAATTGGAGTTCTATTTAATTGTAAAAAATGCATTTTTTATTTATTAATGAAATAAAATTGCCTTTAATAGACTAGTTGCATATTTTTAAATTAAAATTCCTTGTACTATGAGCTAATTGATTTATTAATGAGAAAGTATTCATCGTAACTAGAGAATTAATCAAGTTGCTTATGGTTGCTTATCTCCCCCAAGACTTTAAAATAATTAGCTTTTACTCTTTCATTGCTTGCTTTTGTTTGCCGATTGGATGTGGAAGACAAAGTATTACCTTTTAATCCACTCAGTTTTATACTTTGAATGAACTAAATCCTGTACAAAACTGCAAAACCAGAATGTAGGGGGAAAACATCTTTCAGCACTTGAAAAATTGCTGCTAAAATAAACACACACATGTGAGGTTTACACATGATCTCACCTGATGTTCCCATCTGTTTCTTGGTTTTACCTTTCATAAAAACTTAGCTACAAAAACGTTCTTCTTGCATGCTGATTTTAACTACTTAAACATTTTTAAACAATTATAAGAGGACTAATCTTAGTCATTATTGCAAATTTGACTTTTGAAACGGTTATTTATTTTTTGAGGTATTTCAATCCTTTTGTTTAAATAACATTCTCTTAGATTTTAGTTCCTGAGTGGTACTTGAATATGTCTAAACCCATAATAATTTCTTTCTTCTTCAGAGAGTATAGACTAAGCCAGAATAACTTACAGGGTGGGTTTTGTTTTGAGGATGTTTGAAAAGCAACTCAAAGAGACCAAAGAAATTTTGCCACAATACTCTCGGGTACAACTACAACTCCCTAAGTACATAATTGAAATTGATTTAATGTGAAATCAGTTGAATAGGATTGATTCTTATTGAAATCAAGGAGACCACAGAAAAGACTAACAATTAACTGCTTCAGTCAAGGTGACAAATCTCTAGTTCCTAGCTGTACAAATACAGAAATTGAATGCTGTATCAGGAAAGAATGTTAATGTATATTTTTCCTTTTGAATGCAGAAGTTTGTAGAGAAAACACACTTGTGGAGGAACTAAGGCAAAAGAAGTAGAGTTTTAACATGGGTGCAGCTGTGAAAAGCAAGGTAACGTGCTAAATAGTTCCTCTTGTCACTTTGAGGGTCTAAGTTCAGATTTTTAATGATTACATTCTGAATATAATAAAAATTCTGTGAAGGTGTGTAAGTGGTACCTCAGAACGGCTGGGGATAATGTCTCCTGCAGACTCTGTGTGTGTGTGTAAACCTGTCACAGGTAATTGTCATAGCAACACCTCTTGCATCACAAGTCATTTTGAGGGAGGGTGCAGAGCTACTGTGCCACTAGATGCTGCTCTAAGACAACATCTAACCAAAGGAGAATCCCAAAACCCATGCAGTCTCCAATATTGCATCAATCACCACAGTTCTGTTTAAAAATAATTTACAGATTAAATCTTAAGCTTTAGAAACAGGTTCCAAAAATTAAAAAAAAAAAACAAAAAAAAAAAAAAAAAAAAAAAAAAAAAAAAGAAGGGGAGAAAAAGCACATAATGAACTGATAGTAAAATTTACAGTATCAGAGCTACTGCATTTCTGGGAACAGAGTCTGAATAAGAATGTTATTTTATCAGAAACCTTTGGTTTTGTAAGATTGTCTTATCTAATTCTTGAAGTGCTTTCTGTTAAGCAAATTCACATGCTTCAAAAAAGCAGAGTATAAATTCCTTAAGTCTTTCTCTTTCAAAATATGAGATTTGTGCCTGCTTGAGGTTAGTGGTTAAACAGGTTTGCTGGTCTTGGCTGAACTAACATGCATCATTCACGGTATTTAGCTAACTTCATCTTGCTGTATGGGCACTTAAAAAGAAGAAATGTTAATTAGGTCAGTATGGAAATAAATCTGCAGAGCTGTAAGAAGAGGCTTGCACAGTGTCTACTGAAACAGGTGTGGTTTTAGTTTAGGTTTGCAGTAATTCACTTGCAGAAACAAATAGATTAATAAAAGAGACAGAAAAACCTTTGAAAGGTAGAGAATTGGCTCTTATGGGAATCCATGAAGGTTGGGACCAAGGTCCTTAGTAAACTAATTCAGACTGGGAGGAGATATGTGTGTGGAAGGTTTTTGCCATATAACAGGATAAAATGGCAGCAGAGCAGGTGACACAGCCCCGTGTCATCCATTCCCTGGAGTGAATACTCAGTTTTCCTTTGACCCCACTGAACAGTTCTGTGTATACTTAGCTTTCAGTAGTCACATTATTTAGACTTTAAAAATTTTCTCATCTGTACTTGATTCTCCCAACTGAACAACATACAGATATGTTATGAATCAAAGACAGGTTCTTTTTTTTTACAGAACTTGTTAGTAGCTCACTGATTAAATATGAAGTGGGCATTGAGAGGTCATTAACACTGTGAAATGGATTTCTGACATTTAAAAAAAGCAGCATGTATCCTTTCCTTTAGCTCTGTGGTGGGTCTTAAACGAATAATGTCTTTCTTGATCATTCTCTTTTTGCATTTGGCGGTGACATATTCTACCAGTTATGCTCTACAGGAAATGGTTGAAATTAGTTTTCATTAGTTCATTAATACTGTACTTGCCTGTAAAGATTGCAGCTTGACCTCATTATACCATCAGAATCTGTAAAAGCTTTTTTGAAAGCCAAACACAAATATGTCATTTTAGAAAGAATTTCGGGAAGATAGCATTCTTTTTAAGGCTGTTTACACACAGTTGTCCATGTATAGTGAAACATTTTAAAACTCTCTAGGATCTATTTTACAATAGTTTTCCAATCAATAGGGTACAGAAATACTGTGTACTACATTAAGGTGTTCGAGTTACCTTCTACACATCTGGTCTGTCCTTCTTTTGCTCAGGGCCCAGGGAGATGCACACACATGCGCTCACACACAGGACTTGTACACCAAGTTAAGAGCTAACAAAGATATCAACCACTGCTCTCCGTGATGATCTGTGACACATAACACAAAGCACCCTGCCTACTCCTTATATTGTCATTTTCTGTAAGTGCTAGCTTCTCTTCTGTTTTTATTAGCTAATGCATCAACACCCTGCACCCAGGAAGAGACTCAATAAAGCCAATTAATTAGGCTGCCCTTTTAGGCACTAAGGAGGCAGGAATACAGGAGCTGTCTAGGGCCACAATCCTTTGCAGTTTGCACTATTCCCAAAGCCTAATTAGCTTAGGTCTCGTTTTGAGGGGTAAACAGAGGCACAGAGGAGAAATATTGAGGCTCTCAGCTGCTTGCAGGGCCTTTGTACCAGGCTTTGTTTTGGTAATGCAGCGAAGCGGCAGGACACGTGCCTCCTGGGACCACTGCCAGCCACCACAGTGTGCAGCAGGAGGGGGAGGAGGTAGGCAGGGGCTGCCTGTGAGCAAACCCAGCCGAGGGACAGTCATGCCCCATTTTCCAGAGAAGCAGTGAAAACCACTAAGGAGATTTCTCCATCTGCACAGCTATTACATATCAGAGACAATGTCTGTATTTTCAGTAGATATATAAAGCTACTGTGTTTGAGATTTATTTCTGGCTGGTAAAAATAGTTTTGTCTCCTTCTGGGCTGAGTGTATTAGATGGCTTTCTTGTTTCTGTGATTCAGTAACAACGTCATTCTTTACAGACATAATGTGCATATTGCTAACATCGTTCCAAAAAATAGATGGCGCAGGGCCACCTTTGGGGAGTTCTCTAAACGAAAGAATCGGAAATGATCATCTCACACTGGGTATTGAAGCACTCTCTTTGCATGCTGAGAGTGCTAAAAGAGGACCTGGAACAGTCCCTGTGCATGTATTTACACAACAGACTATCGCTGCTTTGAGTTGTCAGCCCAGTGGTTCAATAACGTTCAGTCTTAAAAGCCTTCAGTGTGCATTTACCTACCAGAGTTTGCATTGTAAAGGGCCTGTAAATAATTGTGCACCTCTCCTGAAGAGGAGGCTAGTACCCTCTCAGGAGCCTGGATGAGATTTTGCTTCCTTCAACAATTCCCCCCTCACAGCAATGGGAGCAAAATGGGACCCTGATTGCTGGAAATTCTATCTCCCCTGAAATCTGAATGTAGCAGAAAGAGTATGTGCTGCCACAAGTTATCTCTGCACCTCAGAAATATTGGAGAACTTTCCCCTTTCTTTTCTCCTTCCAGAAGAGAAGTGCTTCAGACAGCATGGAAACATAGGATGGATAGGGGTGCCATGGATTAGTCATATGGAAGTAACTGTGAAAACACTTGGGAAAAATAGTTTCATATTTACAACCCCCACCATTCCTTCCCCTGTTGTGCCAGAAGGGAAGGGGAAGCAGCACAGTTGTGTCTGCACAGCAAAGGCACAGTGACCTGTCCTGGAGGCTCTACCTCTCGTGGAACAACCAGCGTGGGGCCAGTGGTCATGAACTTCCTTTGCCCACCATTTCACCCTCTGTGAAATGGTGCCTTCCTGGATCTGGTGGACATTCTGCTTCAGCTCTGCTTGGGCTGCACTTTGGGGTCACTGCCTCTGCAGGGCTGCAAGGGCTCTTACTGGGTGCCTTGTTCTCTATGAAATAAGGAAGTGGGCTGGGATAAAGGTGCTTTAGCTATCTAGCAAAACTGCACTTCTTTGTGAGATCCAGGGCTTGGTGTGGTCCTGGAGGGTAAATGGTGAACTGGAGAGGACATGATAACTGAAGGGCAGACAAAAAAACCTGCTCAGGCACCTTGATTCTGCTGCTTCTGTCAGGTCTGGCTCGGATCTGCCTTTCCCAAACCTGCGCTAGGAGACAGCTGCCATGTAGGGATGGGGCACAAGTAATATATTATTTAAACTAAAATGGTAAGAATTTACATACATTGCTGTTTTGGAAGAATGGCTTGGTGGCTTAAGCATAAAGCTGGATGGGAGATTAGGTAGCTCCTTCTCACTGCTCTACCCTCTCCATTTCGTTTATGGCCTTGTTGGGACAGGCTAATCTGACAGGCATAGTAATGGTGTTATGTTAGCTGTGCCCCAGCTCTCTGTCGGCCGCAAGGGTGCAATGTCTGCATTTCACGTTTTTCTTGGTAGAGATATCTTACCTAACTCTCAATAATGCTTCCATGGCATTTGCTGGTGAGACATAACTGAAGTCCTCTGAGGTTAGGCATGAATAGAGCTTGAGGAGAATAGTCCTTTCTTCTACAGTATTACAAAAACTAAAAATTAGAACTTAGAAATTCACCCATCAGAACCAGTTTGTATCATCTGTGAGAAGTTATTCTGTGCTGCAGGCACTCATCAGTTATGAAGGATAGGCCAACCACGTAAATAAAATAAATCCATCTCATTTTACATGGATGCTCAAACAACCATCTTATGATAACTCTCAATCACTGCCAAAGTGAATCAGACTCAAACTGTAGGAGTAAAAGAAAGTTTCTCTTCTGATTCTTTGGATCTGCATTGCAGAAGTCTGAAATCAGCTTGCAAATAAGCTGCGATGTCATATGCTGTAATCCACAGCTCCATTTATACTGATGCGTGTCTTGTGTGCTCTGTGCTGCTGTAATTCCTAACTACAGTGGGAGTATCAAAGTTTGACTGCAGCCTTAGCCCTGATTTTAATGGCATTGTTGATTTTTATCACGGGTGCAATGCAGATTAAAAAAAAAAAGCTAAATACATTATAGCTCATGCTGTCTTCAGTTTGTTCTTTACTGGTACTGGAAATCCCTTCAGTCTGAGGTAAAATAAAACCAAAATAGCAAAATATATAACTTGGGGGTATTTGGAGGGCAGTGAAAGCTGTTCCTTGGTCCAAACATCTTCATTGTTATAGAGCAGAAACCTCAGACAGCAAGTATTATAACCAATCCAACCAGTACAGAACCTCTAGGGCAGGGAGAACCTGTGAAAAGCACAGCAGTGGATTAAAAGAGAAGTGAAAGTAATATGCTAGTTATTTGTTACAAAATAAATTAAGTATTGACATAAGAAGTTACACCATATTTTTCTGTTTGAAATGCTGGAGAAGTAAATCTCCTTCTTTCTAAAGGGCAGCATAAAGTGTTGGTCTTGTGTTTCTGTCATGACATTTACCTCATTAGCATGCAGGTGCACTCTCTGGGTTTCATGCAATACCTGTCTCCTTTCACTGTGTTTACAGACAATCTAGCAAGTTTGCAGGCCAAATGGCTCCTGAATGCGAGCCCACAAAGCAGTGAACAAGGCAGCACACTGTTCGGGGAGTTCCCAGCACAGCTAGCATCAACAGTGGGCATCGACAGTGACATTAAAACAAAAAATGGCTTGTAATTGTTTGTAACTAACAACCACAGTAATTAATTGTAGGTAATGTTGCAGTTACTCATTATTCTTCCCTTTTCTTGAAATCAGCTCTCTTGTTTTTTAGCAGCTGATCCATGGTTAATAGTGGTGAGCATTATGCATCCAAGCTCCTGATTTACTAAACATAATGAATTATTCTACTTTGTGGGGAGCCAACCATGCATTTGGTGTGTGAAATGGGAAATCCTTCACAGAGAACTGCAGGCACAGCAGGGACTCTTGTGGCTCCACTTTGGGACTGAGTGGCAGATGAAAGTCCACAGTGAGAGGGAGCCCTGGCTCCTGCAACTCTGTGGAGCTGCCTTTTCCCACGCCCTAAGGACTAGAAGAACCTGTAGCTTTGGTGCTGAAAGGATCTGGGCTCAGATCTGGGACAAGTGCACATCTCCCTGGCAGCTGATGGTGTTATCCCTGTGCCCCAGCTCTCTGTTGGCTGCACAGGTGCAATGTCTGCGTTTCATGTTTTTCTTGGTAGAGATATCTTACCTAACTCTCAGTCCTGCAAGGGCTGGGTTTCGAGATAATTCTCTCGTCTCTTCCTGTATTTGCAGAAGCTGGGGGAAGAGACATTCATCTCAGGTAAAAGCAATGTCTAAGACAGCTGAGAAAAATGCCCCCTCCATGTACTATTTCTCTTTGAAGAGGGCCTAAGTAACTAGCTCAGGCTCCAAGCTGTTTTTTAAAGTGTTGAAGTTAGGTGAGGCAATTCTACATGCTGCATCTGCCTCTTTTGTTCAAATTGTCACCCCTTAAGCCAAGGACTGTCATCTGTGGGCTTTGCTGTAAGTCTTACGTGGCAAAGTCATCATTGCAGATGAAGTCCCTACATACGGTGTAATATGAAGACTAGATAAAAGGACTCTTAGAGCTGCTGACTGATGTTTGATACCTGACAACATCACCTTGTATACCCATACAAGCAGATGGGCAGCAGAAAACCTCTGCACAGATTATGCAGGCAAGCTCAGACACAAAATCTTGCTTTGGCAATGTAACAAGCTGCTGCATGTCTACCAAGCAGCTCTCAATATCCACGTGCCAATCTCATCCTCACCATCTCCTATGTGCTCCTGTGGAAGGCGTGCACACAAATGGGTGTCTCACATTGATTCACAATAACTTGTCAAGCCACTGTTATCTTGTGCCTCAGCCCACAGACAACCCCCACACTGGGTCTTTTTTTACTAGGGTTTCATGCTGACACTTGGGCGTTTATCAAAATCTGCTGTGCAACCATAAAGATTTTTTGCTAAATATTCAACAAACGTCAGTGTGTAGGATATAGGAAAGGGAGTAGAATGGTTATTTGAAAAGTGTTTAGCATATGTTCGGTGAGTTTTCATGCATGATTTTGTTGGTAAAGGTTATCAGAAAAGTCAATACCTATATGCTCAGAAAACATAATATTATTTGAACCTTTGGACAGGTGCATTGCAATGAAACAGAAAATCATTCAAAGTTGACCAGCAAAATTATGTTGCTCCTGAAGGTAGAAATGCTCTGTCATACTCCTGGGCTGCTTTACGAACCTCCTGGCCTGCTAAGCTGAAAGCCATTACTCTGCTCCCAGATGGCAGGAATTTAATTTGGAAAGTCATGAAGTGTCTCTCTTCTTTGCAATGTGCCCATTTGGCAGCCTTCGAAAACAGGTGAGTTAACATTGTTTTTAAAACAGAATTTTTATGCTTGTAAAAAATGCCATCTTGAGACTAATAGAAACTTAGGTCCTTTGCTTATCTGTGGAATTTGCACAGTGTGGGTGCTGGCAATGGTCACAGCATCAAGACAGATATTTCTCAAATCTCATTAGATGGAAGCCAGAACAACAGGTGCCTCAGGATTCATTTCCATTTTCCTCAGCATGGATATTGCAAATGTTAGTCCTCTTGTCTCATGAGAAAATGTCAGGTGATTGCCAAGGGGCCCGTGTAGTGCAGCCCTGGCATCCTGCTGGCTGCCTGCTTGCTGGGCACCCTGGGGTCTCTATGCTTAGGTGCCAGCACAGCTGGTCCTGACTCTCTGCTCTACATGAGGAGGCCACAGCCACTCTCCTTCCTGTACTTCTTTCCCACGTCCTCTTGCCAACTCCATTCCTTGTTCACAGACATAGCATCCTACAGCCCACCATCCTTGGCCTCCAAGGCAATCCAGATTCAGCCCTCATGACTCCTGCCTGTGAGAATTTTGAGGTTTCAACTTGTCTCTTGAGGCAAACCTGGTAGGTAGGAACAGGAGAAACATGCAGGCTGCATCAGGTTGATGCCATGTAAACATGCCATGTCTCATGCAAGAAGAACGCACATGTATCTGAAACAACAAACCAGCCCACTTATGTGTTCAGTGCTGGATTCTTTTAATCTGTTTCTGACTTCCATTTCCACTTGAGAAGTCTTCTCCCTCCTTGTAGTGCAGTATGTTTCTTGTTTCTTCTCCTGGCCATCTCTCTTCTCATACTAGTACAGCCAGGGAGGTATTCCTGTCTTCATAAGTATCACAGCCCTTTGTCAAATCCTCCATCAATCAGGACTGATGAACTGTTAGAACATCAGAGGCAAGTGACTTGTTCCTCAGTGGTTTCAACAGCAGAGCTAAAAACCTGGTTTACCTGAGCTGTCTCCTTGTCCATGATGCTCCATTTAAAGAGGTTCTGTTCCTTCTGCTCCTTTTCCTTCAATGCCACCTGAAATCTTTTCTTCTCCCCTTCCTTAGTGTTCTTATCTGAGTGTGGAAGCAAAAGATCAGGAAGAAAACAATAGTTCCACACATTCACAATGGGATCCAGAAATGACTTTCAAACAGATTCTTTCAAACACTGTAGATATTTCAGGCCATTAAGCTCTCAGTGAAAAGATTTGTGGTCATCCCATTTCAATCCCTTGACAGGTCCAATTGCTAGATGTAAGAGTTTTTAATTACATATTTAGAAACCTTTATAAACTGTTGGGATTACTGAGCAGAAACTCAGCACAGCGAGGGCCGTAAGGTCTGCTCAGACAGGAAAACCTTTATAAACAAGCATGCACTGAAATAGAAAGCAAAATAACCATTACCTCAAGCTATGAATCAATGTTTTCCTAAGGGATTAAGACACTGAATAAGTAAATCCTTTAAGAGTATTCCTAACTTTAAGTGAACTAATTGACTTCAATTATATGTGTATCATCAGTTTACTCGGTTGGGACTTTCTCTTATGAGCTGAAAAATATTCTTTTTTAAACTCATTTTTGGAGTCTGGAATTGAGGCCTCAATGCAGTCTGCAAAAACTCAGTGCCTAGAAAAGTCCAAAACATTCCCAAAAGTCGGGAAAGCAAGGGAGGCTGTAAGTTAGTAGTGCTGCCCCCACTTACCAGTGTGAGGCATCTGGTGTATATCCTATAGAAATTCCAACTAGCCTATATCCTCCTTTAGACCTTCTGCTGCCTGAATAGGTAGAAGGGACTGCACGTTTGGTTAACTAATACTTCACCTGCTGGGAATCAGGTAATACATCTTCTTCCTTCCTAACATTTATTTAGAAACTTGAGTAGGATATGCTTGTGAAATACATGTTTTTGGATTAAAAATATTTGAATTTCAAAGGGAAAGTGAAGTATTATATTTTTGGCTAATTAATTCAGATAATTTTACCCAACACAGTATTGATAACCAAGCACATTAACCAGTCTAATGCAGCTAATTTCATATCACAGGAGTGCAAACAATAAAAAGCAGACTTCCAAACCTTGAGAAATTAAGTGTAAGTGCAGAAGACATAATAAAGAGAAAGAAAACATTGTATAAGTTTTCTGGAAAGAAAAAAGATATAATTACTTTAGCCAAAAGGCAGCAATAACACAGGCACTGACAAAATGCAGGGATTTCATGAGCTTATTGACTCAGCTGTTCACAAAAAAAAAGTCATTATCTTAGCAAATGCCACATTACATGATAATAATCAAGCTACTGTACTGTACCTCTGAGATACAAAGCTCCTTTTACTGGAAATCAAAGGCACTCTTCTGAATAGTTGAGAGAAGGACTTTATGGTTCTTTGATGATATGGACACATATTTTGCTTTTTGCTTTTCTAACATTTAGAGCTGATTTTTTACTCTTTATGGTAATGAAATATTCTGGGGTGTTTTTGTTGGCTTTTGGCAAAGTAGATGCAGAGTTAGTGTGGAAGCTTTTAGCATGCCCAACTAAGGCACATTTGAGCACCTCAGCTCTGAATGATAAGCTTGCGATATGAAATGAATGAAAAAGATAGAGGTGAGCTTATCAGTGAGCTTATCTTTAAACCCTAACTCTCCAGTTTTTCCATTCATTCTTGCTGTTAGCAAAGCGTCTGTTGGATCAATGACAGCGAACCTCCATTTTAAGACCAAAGGTATCACCAGGCACTGGGAGAAGAATCTGATGAATGCTCAGGGGATGTCAAAATTTGTACCTCTTGTGGGTGATGAGCAGTGGGGAGAGATAGTATGTCTTCAGGATAAGTGATCCTATGGGTGTCCTTGGAAGTCGTCACCAGTTCTGTTTCCAAAATATAAATGTCACAGTCATGGCAAGATAACCTTGCCTGATATGGAGTGCATTAGTCTCATCAGCCTCTCTGCCTTGCCCTGCTTTCCAGCTTCGGCATTTTTTTGTTGTTTTGGAGAGAGGGGACAGATGAGTGTTGGAATATTTTAACTGAGGATGAGCCATTTTTAGTCTGCTTATAAGGGCCATCTTGCCATCTCGGTCACTCTTAGGCTGGGTAATCTGAAATGCCAACCAAATTCAGAATACAAACATCACTTCAAAGATTGAAATTCCTTCATTCCTTTCCTATTGGTGTTCTTTTTCCCTAAGAACTGTGATCATATCCACCTTAATTAGGTTAGAAAAAAAAGTCCTCTGAAAATTGAAGAAGAAGAATCCCCTATCTGCAGCTGCAAAAGGCTGATGTATTAATCTATGGCTGGAATGTAAATTGCAGATACTTGAGACTGGCTGTTTCATTAGTATTATGTCTGTGATGGATTTTAAACCTATTTCTGTATATAAAAAAAAGCACCATATATATACCAGTTTACCTGAGACTGTGAGGCATAAGAAAATAATGTTATCTTGGTGCTGTAATTTCCATTACAAATCAGCTGCAAATGTTTAAGGAGCTTTCTTTGCTGATGTACGTTTCTTTCTCAGTTGGTATGATATGACAGAAAGAAAAGCCAACATCTAATCTCTTTGGGATGGCCAGTGTGATTAAACATCCTGACTGTGGCTGTACTGTATCTTATGTGAATGTATTATTTGTGGGTGTATTTCATTTTGGATGTGGTGGTACCAATTAGCCTCTGGTACCATGTTTGCTTTTTTTTTTCCTCAAAAACATCACTCCGTTCACAAGACTTTTTAAAGTGAAGAGGAGACAGGAAACGGGTTCTTTTTATGTATCAAATTTAACATCTACTGTATCTATGGATAACAGGTTCTGAGGCGAACTGCTGAGTGTGACACAGTAAGCCTGGCAGAGTTAAGTGTGGAAAGTCGGTCTGAGCACATGCTGTAATGGATTTGACCTCGAAGAGCACTGCAAAGAGAAATTGCAGATAACCATCTGAACTGACTTCAGAAGCCAGTAGCCCTGACTCCCTGGATACCAAGAGTAGAAGGAAGGACTAAATGTGGAGGGAACAATCAGAAATACAAGGTTGAATAAATGCTTAATATTTGAAGTGTTGACAGTAGAAGAAAACAGAAAAGCAGTACATTTCCTTGCGTGATTACAACCATGTTAGGAAACTAAAATTCCTTAAGACAGTTTTATAAAAGTAAGATATATATTCAGTAGAAGTGAGATGTGAAAGTAATATAGAAACAATAAAGACATGCAGTTGGGAAAATATTAAACTCACCTTAAACTTGCCTTTCCATGGCAAATAATTACTGATCAAGAATACCAAGGAGAACCTGTGGAGAATGAGACTTGCATTCTCCTCAGCAGGCCTGAGTTCAAGGCTCCAGAGGGGGCAGGAAAGGGAATAATAGATTCCAACCCATATTATATCCACTTCTTGTTTTATTGGATGGACTTTACACTTGGCTGTTCTTCATACCACATTTATTTGCAAAAGTAGGGATTAGAAAGCGCTTTGAGGATCCTCTGGGATTGGGAACTGCTGTGAGCAAGTGCCACTTGTTTTCTCTCTATTATGTTTAAAAAGAGGCAGAAAAGGAAAAAAGAATGTGTGCATATGCTCACTGCCACATCTGCTCTACAAAACCCTGAGTCAGAGTCAAAATAGGCCTTTAAAGAGAATATAGACAGCAGCGTATTTAGTTTTGATTTATTAAAATAGTTTTCAGACTGCAGTCTTATTTGTCCTGTGAGAACTGCACTCTCTGGTAATGGGAGCATTGAATTTTCGTGTGAAACATTTTAGAGAGCATATTTTTTTTTCACCTACAAGAGTGTGACAAGAATTTGTCTCTGTATGATGATGTGGAAGTTATAGCTGCTATGCTAAACATGTATTTATGATCACTGCTGGCACGGCTGCTGTGTATTTTGTTTATGTTGTTACAAACCTACTTGTGACACATTATAAAAAATACATTCTTTTGTGGTAGTCTTGCACTGAGGCAGAATAAATCACGCCTCCTACATCTGCTCCAGCTTTTCTGATATTGCCCATTTGCTGTTCCTTACTCTGGAGAAGGGAGTGCCTGTGTGATTTTTAGTCCCATACCAGATAATGTCGAAGGCCTCATGAAAGGGTAAAAATAGATGCCTTAATACAGCTGTCAGAGAGGCAAACCCCAAACCACAGCACAAAACAGCTACCATTCTTCAATCAGAATAACCTGCTTTCATTAAATGCTAGTTTGGGAATGGTCTAGACATTCTTTAAGCATGTGAGGAACAACACAGTGAATAATTTCAAAATGGGGAAAACAAAAAAAAACTAAAATAGAAACAAAACTTCCAAAAGGAACAAGAGCCAGCCAGATCTAGGCAAGAAAAACTGAAGTCTTTAATTTCTCTGGTCTTTCATATTAATATCAACAAAACCATGGCTACTATCTCTGTATGCCTTTATCACAGACACCTCTCTGTGGTATTTTAAGAAAAAAGATGAAAACACTGTCAAATACTATTTTAAAAGCTCAAGATTGGATTTTTAAAAATTACATTTGTTTCTTTTCACTTTCCTAACCAGCCTTTTTCATTCTTGCTTAATTAGCAGCATTCTTAAAGTGCTTTTGATTGAGTATAATCATCTGCATTTGATATGAATGTTCTTCATAACCTTCCTTCTATTTGCCTGTCAATATCTCCACTGACATCAGTAGTGCAAAACCAAACCCTATTGTTTGATATTTAAAGGATACAGATTTATGCCACACCTGTGGAGAAAAATGCAACATCTCTTTTCTCTTTTTTTTGCGGTTGGGATTTATGCAGATGTGTGTTTGCAAGACTGGTGTCTCAGCACTTATTTGCTTTTATATAAGAAAAAGTTGTATGAGAGCAGTTCC
Organism: Dicrurus megarhynchus; assembly: GCA_013399195.1. Lineage (NCBI taxonomy): Eukaryota > Metazoa > Chordata > Aves > Passeriformes > Dicruridae > Dicrurus > Dicrurus megarhynchus. The sequence goes on from VXAD01006100.1 coordinate 2,559,263, forward strand.
AAACTTAAGGTACTTTGGATATTTTATTGACTGCCCCCATAGCTGTGATTGCTAGGAATGAATCCTAAGCAACTATTACTGAACCCTGAGAAAGAAATGATGGGAACCTTAGTGGATATTATAGTAAAGCCAATATTTGCTACCTGTCAACACAGGTGTTTTTAAGCTTTTCTCTTAACCCAGAAAATAAATCACACCCATATGTTTTTTACTACTGGGCTGTAATTTTTGGTTGACGCTGAACTTTCAATGGCATTTAAGTACCGACTCTTCAGTAAACAGCTGGTTATGAGGCATTTTGTTTAATTATACTTTGTTGTTTTGACTCCCCTGTAGTGCTTATCATCCTGAGGAACACAGCTGAAGATGTAGGTCAATGACCCCTCTATCCATATAGTCTGACACACCGATCCACAGGGGATTAGCTACCTAAGTGGAAATTATATTCACTATCTCTTTTGTGTTGCTATTCTGAATGACTTTTTCTATAAGGCTACATGAGTAAAAAACTCAGGTCAGCAAAACTTTGTTTGCTCAAGTACTTTTAGATCATGCTTTGTGTTGTAATATAAGGATAGTTTTCATGCCATGCAGCACATCATAATTCAGTAAAGACAAACTAAGGGGAAGAAAGAAGCACAAGCAAACCACAGAGCAGTTTGCTGAGCATTCTCGAATTTCTTTTGACACTTCATGGTGACAGAAAGCCCTGTGCTAAATATGTTTGTGCTGGTCTGCTGTGAAAATTCACCGTTCGACAGCTTCCAGAGTTTCTCATCTCTTACCTACGGTGTGCAAACCTACACCTCTGACCATCGGGCTCCCTTGCAGAGTGCGGATGGCTACTGCGTGTCTCAAAGACTTTTAAAGGATTTTTGTGAACTGCTTCCAAGGTGCATCTCTACTTTTAATCTCCTCATGACAGAGAATTGTCAGTGCGTCATGCCATTCATGAGAGGCAGAGTGAACCAATTCCTTAGAGTAAAAATAAGCGTGGGGGTCATAAAACCAAATAATTTTTGCTTATTTTTGACAAATCTGATTTAATTGTAATTTAAAGTAGCAAGATTTGGCAATATAGTGATACTTTCTTTTTTCTTATGTCATAAAGTTGGCTGTTTCATAGCTGGTCCCATGGACTGGGGGTCAAGGACAGAGAGGTGGAAATGGAGCACAAGGTCTTTTAATTTATAACCCTTGATTTTGCCTGGCTACTCCTTTGGCTTATCTCATTTTAACACTGTTAGTGTTCTCCATTGACTACATCCTTTGGAAAATATTCACAGCTTAAGGCTAGTTGCAAGATAATGTCACTTTAAAAGGAATAGAGTAGGTTAAATGACATCGCAGCATTCTATTAGCTATCTGCTAAGAAGAGAACATAGTCAAGATTACTGTAAATTGTTTGGTTATGCAGTCTTCGGGTCCTGTGTTTGTAGCCTAAGGGAGAAATCTGTACTTCTGTATATTTATATTCTACTTTCACTTACACTTTAATGATGTAGTAAAGAGTAGGGATGTAGTCACAATCACTAAAATGGCTATTTTAGTTTAAGGAGGTCTGGAAATCTACAGATAGCTAGGAGCATTAACTGAACCTACCACTTTCCAAATTTTTTAGGTGAAAGTGGAAATCCAGAAAAGCCCCTTTAAGGCATGTATGATTCTGAATTCTGGCACTATTTGATTTTGCTAATTCTTGTCTTAAAAGACAAAGTGAATTTTCTGTCTAATCTAGGAATATAAACCTGTCAAGACAATACCAATAAAGACGGAGTCATGGACAAAAGCCCCTTGAACAAATGCTGAAAGTGTCTGGAAGAGCTGGGGTAACTACAAACCTCATCTGGCTGCAAAATCTGTTTGCCTGTAGATGCCCTGTCATGTCTCTTAGGTATGCATGGGACTGTGAAATTTGGTTCCAGCATTTTTTCAGTTAAACTTAGCTTTGGTCTCAGCCTCAGGTTACTGCTGATGCATCAGAGGTTTACTTTGCTAGAACATTCAAAAAGAAAGTTGCTTGCTGAAGCTGCACTAAACTCATCCAGCTCCTACTGGAGTAAAATTTCTGATTAGTTCCCCATGGCTCACTCAGCTATGCAAAAGCTGGTTGGGAAGGCATTTTTCCATTTGGAAATGGATCATGGAAAAGAAGCCAACTGGATTCCAGGTTGCTCTCCCGAGTCCTCAGCAGGCTAGTACTCAGGGCTGTTGGCAGACCTACCTTTCTACCAGCTTCTGCAAGGCATGTAAAACAGCACTTCTACCTCCATGTAGCTTTGCCTCATCTGGTCTGCTCCTTCCAAATAAATGAAAGTCACACATGTTTTATTGTAGATTTTTGGAGTTCAGAAAAAATGCAAGGAAGGGGGATAACTAGACTTCAGGGTGGTATCTCCCTGTAGCAACATAAATCAAAACTATTTAACACTGAATACAACAGCATGTCCGTGGACCCTCTTTCTAAAAGCTCATACTAATTTTTCCCTGGATTTTTTTCCTTTTCTCTCTTGGCAGAACCTTTCTGCTAGAGTAGAAAATTGAAATTTGGCAGTATAAAAGCTTCAGAGAGGGAAGCTGACTTTTGATCCCCTAGGCCTTTGATAATTTGAGAATAGGAACAAAATTTTTGATTTTTTTTTGACTGTGTGTATAAATCAAACTTGCTGAACTGCGACTGACCCCATTTGACTGCAGCGTGGTGGTGGGGTTTTGCTACCAATCAAATGTAGGGGCCTGCACTCAGTGCAGTGAAGTCTGCTGAGGGTGGGTATCTCACCCAGCTGCAATCTCCACTCAGATCTTATAATGACTTATATAATTTTCTTATCCCAAACCATCAGAGAAAGCTTTCAGCCATTTACATACAAGTCAGCAGTGACAGTAGCATGTGAGTGGATACCATCCTTTTTTACTTATGTACACTCCAGCAGAGCAATTCTTTGTGCCGTGTCATCCTTGTGACAGGAAGGTTCTAATTATGAGAAACACCAAGTCATGGGATTGGCGAGTGTTTGTTGCCAGGGAAAGGATGGATTACTAAAGACATTTCCTGCAGCTCTCTAGGTTTTCCCCAAAGTTGCACTTTTTTTCTGGATGATTCCAGTGATGGCATATTTAATTGTTATTTTGTCTGTTGCATTTCGTAGGAACATTTTTATTTTTCCTTTTCTCTGGAGAACTGTTGAACTGAACAGCACAATACTGAAAATGAATATGAGTACACGGTAAAATTTTTGGTCTGTATCTGTCATATAAAACTGTTCAAAAAGGGAAAAATGCTTCTAAGCATTAGGAGTAGACTTTGCATTTTAATCCTTAACAAATTTAATTGAAGTCACTGGAATTCTGGTTGCATAAACCACATACAGTGTGAGTGTAAGAACTTTTCCCTTCAAATAAGTGGCTTGCATGTTCAGAGTCTCAGGCTCAAATATGGTTATTTAGAAACTAAATCTATTACATATGTATATTCTGGCATATCAGGATAAGACTTCACCCTTTGCTGCTTTTCATCCAGGGAAAAAGAGGGCTGGGAAATTGCTTGAAAAAATATGACATAAGAAGCAGAGAAAATGGGCTTAGTGCAGATGATGGTGTAAAACCCGGGAGGCATATCACTGAGTCATGCTGTGCCAAAATTAGATTTTAAAATTGTTTCTGTCATCTTATGAAAACCCACAACACTTTGTTCTGAATACCCGAAAGCTCTTATAACTTTTGTTCAAAAAACAGTTGGCTGTCCTCGTCCTTGTTCCTTCAGATATTCCTGCACATTAAGAAGCTGATATAATTTTGACACATTGCATTTGAATAAATAATGTACTTTTTCTTCATTTGATGGAAGAGAGCTTCTAAGCCTGAGAACAGCTACCAGAGCCAATTGAAGAGTGTTACAAAATGCATTGGAACTGTATGAAAAGTTGCTATTTGTTAAACTGGACTGATTTCTCCACCTGGTGCTGCCAATTAATTTGCCCAATTTAACCTTTTAAAATGTCATTCTTTGCCCCCTCTTAAGGATACCTAACTAATGCATTTTTGCCTCTCTTGAATTCTTGAAAGCTACTGCCCTTTCCATGGCTGTAGGAACTTCTCAGGATGATTGTGAAAAGGAAGAAAATATATTGCGAAAGCAGCTTCCCTCCTGGGAAATGAATGATAATTTTGCCCCACTTAAAGTCATTGTAATGTAATTAATTTAGGGCTTTTAATCACCTCAAAATATGAAAATGCAAAGCATTGAAATTAGAATTATTCAAATTTCCATTTAAAACTGTCTAATGTCTGTCCACGGCACGGCAGTCCTGTTGGCATCTTGTTTTAATGAGTGTTCTGAATTCTTTTCCAGTTTAGAAAAAAAAATCACCTATTATGCTGATGTATCTGTAGACCCTGTATTTTTTACAGTTATGAATCTTGTATTATGTTGGGAGTTCTTTCTTTCTTTCAGATACATTTCACTCTTAACTGTGATGTCCATTAATATTTCCTTTAGGGAACTCTGAAAAATGACGATACTAAATGCTTTACAAATAGGCTTTTATTCATCCGATTTGCCATAATGCAGAATGACGTGATTAGTAATGATTTTTAACTGCCTTCTAAGAAGGTGTCATGTATCAGTTTTGTCATGTGAATTAGTTGTTATGGTAATGAGACCATATCAATTATTCCTTGGAAGGCTGCATTAGATCAATTATATAATTAATCTGTCTTGTTTCTTTACTTATTTGTTTCTCCAGTAATTTCTGGAGTGCAAAAATATTGGTGTTACCATATGCAGTTAGTACTTAATTTTTCTGATGTAATTGCACAGATTATTTTGCAGACAATACTCTATGAGGTATTTTTGTGTTTTTATTTCTTATGAAAAAGGGTTCATTTCACTCAGTTTCTAAGTATTTTTAAATTATTTAAAATTTTTTTTAATAAATTGTTTACATCTTGTTGCTTTCTTTAAAAACGCAAGTTTGTCAGTAACAGGGTTTTTCTCTGGCACTGTAAAGCACACATGAACTGAAGGTATTGGCTGACAAAAATTTGAGAGCTGTGGCAGAGTCCATGTGTCTCCTGTTCTAAATGCAGTCTCTAACCATCAGCTGTCAGGTTGCTTTTCTGCCTCCACTCCCCACTTATTCTTGCCTGCACAGAGTCCTACCTTGAAGGGGGAATGGAGATTGACTTAGGTCCAGTCTTCATAGTCATGGTTTTCTTCAGACTTTGGTAAGAAGTCCACTTCTTTCCAACTCTTCTATGCTCAGAGCACAGACTCCAGCTGAATTGGGATCCACCCAGGCTTGGCTATGTTGAATAGCAAATGTTTTTCAGAATTCCTTGTATCTTGCCTACACCGATATTAAACTCAGATAGATCTGGATATTTCTGAAAGGCTGTGTAACTGAGTAATTTATATACGCAGAAGGCAAATATATCTATGTAAATTATTCCAAGACAAATCCTGTCCTGAATTTCCTCCCCACAGTAGAGAAAAAGCAGCTCAGTTTTCTGAAAATGGTCTGATTTGATTAAAACCTACTTATTTAGGCTTCTGTAAAATACTGAAAAATCTTGTACAGTTTGATTTATGAAATATGCAACCTCTAAAGATGTATTTGTGCTCAGCACAACTGCTTTTTTCCTGACATTTAGGCAGTGATATTTTGGACAACTCTACCTACCTGTTAAGTGATAATTTTGTTAAGTTTATGTAACAGATAATGGAGTAATTGTTCAAAGGTGACATTCTATTTTTTCAGTGAAGATCATCCCTAAGAAAAAACCAAATATCTTCCAGCTAAGAAAATCCCAACACACTCTTGTAACATAGAAGGGGAAAAAAATTGAGCATCCTAGATCCAGACTCTAATATACTGCCAGCTTTGTTTTACTACCAGAGTAAAACATGACTGTGGTACACCAAAAGGTGACATTATTGTGCAAACTGCGTTGTCACCAAATAAGTGTACACTCTTATATTTATGAAGAGATGAGTTCATCCTCAAACCCAAGTGTGTCTGCCAGGCCCAGTAATCATGTGCACACCTCCACCCATGAATAGATTAAACCATCTCCCCACGAGGGCCTGGAGCAGCCACGCGTGCTCAGCGCACCCGTGCATCTCAGCTCTTGCTCAGTGTGGGCACAGCAGACCTGGCTGAGGTGGTTGTCCTGCCCCTGGAGCCACCAGTAGATGGTAAAGCCCTTAATGCTTTGAGCCACAGCTACAACTGGCCCCATGAGGTGAATTAAAAATGTGTGGGCTGCAGAGTTTTTTGTGCTTTAACTTTGCTGTTATCCTTAATCAGCCAAAAAGTCTGAATGCTTTTTAAAGGGTATGAGTGTTTCTGGGAAGCAAAGTGGGAGGTTTTGGTATCCAGTCCTTCAGGCACTAGGTCTAGAAGAAGCTTAAATTCCCCAAATGACCAGCTTGTAGACGGGGAGATACCAGTCCAGGCTAAAACTTAGCTACATCTTATTCCAAGGTGCTTTAACAGTAAACATAAAAAGTTAATTATAATGAGCAGTTGAGACTTTTTTGTTCTTACACTAATCTTGATTTTGAAAGAAATGAGATGGCAGTGGAGACCTAAACTGTACCAACACATGTGATGTGGCTATTACCCAGATTAATGTACCTTTGGGCTGCCTTTTACCATGTGAGAATCATGTCACTTCACACAGGTGTAAGTGACAGCCGAAAAACAAAACCTTAGAGAAGAGATCAGAAATAAAGTTGCCTGCACTGCAATGTTTATATGGTTCTCCAAAATAATAAATGACAGAATACAATGACAGGCTTCAGTAAGTGGTGCCCTTTACCAGTCCAAATTTGATGATTACTGGTGTCATGGCCCACTCTCAGAACTACATTTTAAGAAGACTTAAAGATTATCATCTTTGGTCTGGCAATCGTTTGTGCCTATTCAATTGCCGTTATCTTAATGTCCTTCCCAATGTGACATTATTTAAAAAAAGGTACAGTTGCTTTACCTCACTAGTTTCTTCAATATTGGTACCATATACTTGATAAGTATTTGTTACCTTTACATGATTTCTCATCAGGGCACTGTTAGAAAGTGAGTGCCATTAGCTTATTTTTGAAGATATAAAATTGAGTGTAGAGAGGAATAATGACTCCTATGGGGACTCAGTAGTAGAGCCCAAAACAGCAGCTGGGGTTCTCAGCTTCTTATTCAGTAACTGAACCAGTTTCTGCTGCTATGATATAGCATAGCTTGAAAGTGGTGCTGATGTAACAATTACATATCTTTCTGAAGGAAGGCACAATATATAGGCAAATCTATCATCAAAGGAGTAAAAAAAAAATCTTTATGTTTGTATCATGGCATGGTGGGTTAATACAACAAGGAACCAGATGCCCCTCAAGTTGATGTATTAGTCTCCCTACTCAGCAGGACAGGGGTAGAAAATGCAAAGAATGAAGCTTGTGGGCTGAGATAAGGACAGGGAAATCACTCAGCAATTACTGTTGTGGGCAAGACAGATTTCACTTGAGAAATTAATTCAATTTATCGCAAACAAATAACGAAGTAGGACAGTGATAAATTAAATTAAAATCACCTTACCACACTCCCTTTCTTCCAGGGCTCAGCTTTCCTCCCATCTCTTCTACATTCTCCCCGTGAGCAGCACAAGGGGAGGGGGAACTTGGATTATGATCAATCCATAACTCTTTGTCTCTGCTGCTCCTTCCTTCTCACACTCTTTCCCTGCTCCAACACGAGTCCCTAGCACAGAAGACAATCCCTCACCAACTTGTCCTTGCTCTAGCGTGGACTGCTCCTCTCTTACAGCTGCTGCACAGAATTTTTTCCCACTGTCTGAAATACTTTCCCAGAGGTGCCACTCACACCAGTGATGGGCTCAGCTTTGGCTAGCATAATTTCAATTTTGGAACTGACTAAAACTGGCTCTGCCCAACATGGAACCAGATCCTGGTGTCTTCTCAAAAGAATCCATCACTGCAGTCTCTCTGCTACTGACACCTTGCCAGGTAAACCCAATACACATAGCAAGGAAAAATGTGACCTCCAATGATTTATCTTGCTTTTATTTTATTTCATTTCATTCTGTGTAGAAAAATTATCAACATCTTCAAAAAGGATAGGTAGTCAAAATCACCTTCTTCACTTTAAAGATACTAGTGAAATATCAGTGGAACAAAAAATGAGTAAATTGTAGCTGTAGCTGTGTGTTTTGACAGTCCTGTGCAAAAAATGCTACAAAACTTTTTTGGTATCTGGAAAACATATGAACTAAATTGTATTTAAAACTTCTGTGTGTTTAAAACTTTCAGAGAAAACTTGCCTTTATTCTTATTCTAAATGGGTTAATTATCTTTGAAATATTGATAGTATAGCCTTTGACTTAATATTATATTTCAATTAATTAATTCAAAATTTTTTTAGTGCTCTGGGACAAAGCAGAACATTGTAGCAAATACTGCAGAGAGTTAAATGTTCAGATCTTTAATGTGCATTTTAGTCACATGGAATATTTTCCATTTATGGTTTTAGTATTAATTTAATATTTTCTGTGTAGAGCTTATGCTGCAAATCTTTCCATTTATCTTTCCAGTTCCTCCACAAGATGATTGCACTGATTCTCAGTGGTTCTTCTGGGACATGATGGCTATTCCCTTGGTAACACATTGCTTAATCCTTGACTATTCTTGCTGTACTAAATCTAGGAGACTTTAGAGCCATGAATCTGAATGCTGAAGTAATTCCCAGTTGGTTTCATTTATATTGGGAATATGTACTTTACGTTGGCTCTTTTTATCTTGGCTGAGGCGGTGTGCACGTGATACTCATTTGGCTTCACAAATATGCTTTAACAGACTGGAAAATAATAAGGGGCATTTTGTGACTGCTTGTTAGGGATATCATAGTGCTGAAACTGGACTCATCGTGGAAGGTACGGTCTAGCAATTGAAGTTTATAGGGTGATATGATACATCCTAAGTGAAAAAAAGATTTTGTGAAAGTTAATTATAAATAGATTTATATGTCTCCTAAAAATGCCGTAGTAGTAAAGTATTCAAAGAGGAAAAATGTGTTAGTAAGACAGCTTGTAACATCCTTGCTGCAAATTCTTTAGTGGCTCTTCTCAAAAGAAAGGTTTCTAATATGCAGATTGTAATCAATAATTTGAATAAGTTACAGTGTCTTGGTTGTCCTATCTGAAGTCCCAGAAGATTTTTATTCTTGCTTTTTCTCTGATGAGTTACTGACTTTTCAGTCCCAGTTTTATCTAGTAAATATTTGATACTGAAGCGGTGCAAACTACATTTTATTTCAAAAAATCTTACATGGTTCTAATTTTTCAAAACCTAAATATATCTGTAATTATTGTTTTGTCTGTAATTTGTGGCAGCATGTTACCACATAAAATATCATCAAAACCTATCCTGAACTTTGCTGCCTTATTTTGTTAACCAGCCTTGCTCAGTAGCTGTCTCTGTTACACAGAAATTGACATCACTTAAATAACTAACTAGCAGCTAGGATCTTCCTCCTAAACTGAGTATATCAGGCCATCAAGATGGTTAAAAGTGTTTTTCAAAAAGCCATTGATTTATGCTCAACAACAATATCTTCATGCAAGAGCCATTTCTGCTAGCTGTTTTCTCTATAAAGACTTATTAGAAAAAATGTATTTGATTTAACAGCTCTCTGAGGGCCAGCTGTATTTTCCTGTCCCATTATGAAAAACAATGCAGTCACTTATGAATAGATTCTCCACTTGGGAGGGCATGCTTGTACTGGCACCCTTCCTTCGAGATTCAATGACTGGCTGGAAGTTCTGAGAGGGAATACATTTGGAAAGATGCACCCTAAGACACTGTGCCCATTCTTTTGACTGAGATTGCAAGAATTTCTCCTTTTAGGACACCAAAGTATTACACTTCTGTCATTGGAGTAATTCCACAACTGAGATAAGGAATAAGACCTAGTTTTAATACTGTACAAACCTACAGAAACACTACAAACTTAAATATATACATGCATTCCTAGTAGATCTAGTTGGACAGAAATCTCTCCACGTGCTCTTTATAATTCCTTTAGGGGACATACTTTTAGTATTGATGGAAAGAAGTACTCACTGTCTATTGTGTGATGCATCTGTAAGCAGCCTGTAAGTAGTTTATATAAATACTTGACCTATGCTTGTCCTCAATAATCACTAATTTGAGAACTGTAATGTTCCAATATCTGTTGAATTATAATTAAGACTTATTTTAAAATAATTGCATGTAGCCTCACTTACCTGGGTGTTATCTTGTTCATATCTTACTGATGCAAATTTTAGATGCTTCAATATTATAATTTGAAAGGCAGCTTCCAGACTTACAATCATGCCTGTGTAAATCAAAAAATCTACATATATTTATCAGAGGTAAGAATTCTAAATTTAACTAAAAATCATAAAATAGCTTCAGTTGAAAAGAGCTCTAATCTAACCTCAGTGTAAGGAAATATCAGTGCAAACATACAGTATCATCTCTGCTGAGAAAGTTACTTTCTTCTGCAGAACTAAACTTTTCTATCCTTCAGCAGCTGATGAGAAGGTCAAATAGTTTTGATATGCATTTGAACTTTTGAATAAATATATTTGTGACTCTTACATGACTTCAATTTCTATGAACAGTCATGCAGCTAATTTGCCAGCAATGAACCGTCACAGAAAACATATGTCAGTCTCCAATCCTAATTTTCTGCATATGAATATTTGAACAAGGGGCAGGATACAAAGCCCATTGTAATCACCCAGAAAGACACCCACTGACTTCAGCTGACTTTCTTTTGTTGGTTTCTGGAAGTATTAACTTAATTTTCCAGTCAGGGAAAAGAAGTTACGGGATTTTTAAAATTTTATTTAAAATCTGGCTAATCATAACTGATTCAGAAATATCTAGCATGCTCTGAAAATAATTTGAAGTTTTATTGAACTTAGAGTTCAAAGGTGTATTCTCTTGCATAGGGAAAAAAACAATGACGAATTTTCTGAATATTTAATTGGCAGATCAGACCCACATTCACATCTACAATTCTGTTTATAATGATTTATATATGTAGAAGCTTGAGACCTGATTTCTAGAGCGACAGTGGTCTTTACTTGCTAGTAAATATTGTAAATGTTCTTAGACTTTTTCTTTTACATTAGTGTTTTTTTAATTGCAGATAATTCCCTAGAGTGGATCTGCTTTAATTTTCTTGTGTTTTAGTGGTTGTTCTTCAAATAACAGACAAAGTTATTGTACTAATTCTCAATGAAATTAAGATCTGTTCTATTGAGTGATACAGATCTCTTCAATAAAACATTGAGAATAATACCCCACTCTCAACTGTTGGCAGTAAAATAACTGAAAGCTGCTGTCTATCTGGTAGCTCCAGTCAATTCTCTGGACTATCCAGCACAGCTCTTCTTCCAGTGCTGCTGCTTCCAGCTGTATAGAGTGACCTTTCTGCAGCAGCCTCTCATGTGGACCAGGTGATGGATCCAAGCCGTTTCAGACAGTTAACTGTACATTTACGTCTTGCAAAAGAGAGAAAACAAGACCTTAAACATTGAGGGAAAGCAGTGTTCAGTTTAATTGAACTGTTTTTCAAAACTGGTTAAATTATCTGCTCCTAGGTTAGTTTTTATGCTGGGGCTAGAGCAGATTAGGAGTGTATAAAACTTTACATACCAACAAGAGTTACTTGTCCTGAAATGAAGAAGCTGTCAGCAAGGCTGAGTCTTTTTCTAGCAATGTTTCCTTTTTATATAGCACTATATCTAGTTCCCTGACTCTCTTGTCAGATAAAAAATTGCTATGCCCCTCATTTTCCATGTGTGATTAAATAACTTTCCTTCAAAGACTCATCATAACATATGTAGAAATTATGGCAAACTACATAGACAGCTAATGAATATCCTCACGTCGCACTGGAATTTCCATTCAGCTCTACTGAGTGTTGAAAGGATTTCTGGACAATTCCATGCAGGAATGGAAAACTCTCAAACACTTATCTCCAAATGGGAAAAAGTTCATAACTGGGAACAGCTAAGGCAGGATGGGGCCTTCAATGAGTTTATTATCATAGTATTTTGAATATATTTTTTGTGGGCGTCTAACATCAAGACAGTTAATTTGAAAAGTTCAAAACTTTCTTAAGGCAACAATTCATATTTGGAGTGAAAAATTGCACTTTTCACACCAAACAGCTCTGTTATTCCTTCCCAAGAAGATGAGGAGGAAAAACACCCTCTCTCTTTTTAATGCGCACATTTATGAAGAAAAATGCTTTTATTCGGACTGTGGATGGAAGAGAAATGGGTTTAAAATCTTCCTGTACTGGCTTGAACAGAGAAGCAGACCTCTTGATAGATTACATAGTGTTTAAATAAACTCATCCATTTTTTATTGTATTCATCTCATAGTTTACATTTTAAGAACAGAATCCTGAAAACGTATTTCATCTTGCTGGATCCCTGAGAATGGGATTTTTATAACAGTTTTTCTCCATTAGTTTTTTTATGTGATACCACTCTAAAGAAAACTTAACCTAATGAAATGGAGGCTTTCTACTTACCTACTCTTGCATTTGCTTATTTAGTATTTTTGATTAATTAAGACTCAAGCTTCAAAATCATAAAGAAATAGTTTTCAGAAGTTTTGTCTAACTCCATTAAACCACATAAATCACCCTTACTGATACTTTCTCAGAAGTACACTTCTCTACAAACTGGAGGTGTTCGCTCTCTTATCTGCCAAAATTTGTAGGTCATTATGCAGTTAATCATTAAGCAAAAGTATAGCACACAAACTTCTAAAATGAAATAATATTCCAAGGTGAGTGCTGTTGACCCCACACACTATTTATATTTGAGTCATCTTGATGTTCTTTCCACTGATTCTGGGATGACATGGGAGCAGAATTGTGGTTTCTATAGCCTACATTTTTTACTGTGGTATAATCAGTGGTGTCTAGCTATTTTAGAAAAAATATGGATATATGGATGTTCTGTGAATGTTCTCATTATAAAATGTTTTGATACAAAAACAGTCAAAACACACGAAGTTACTGTTATGAAGAGTACAGCATTCAAAGTGTAATCTGGCAGAGATGTAGACTGTAGCTCCGCAGAAGACTTTTTATAAGCATTCAATGGTCCTGCATAAAGACAGAATTACAGGAAAGAATTCCTTTTTAGCCAGGCTGGAATGCTAGGCTGAAGACTTAAAGTTTCTGATCTATCACCTGAACTTCTTTGGGATCTTTCTAGTTTGCATATCATACCCAATCCCTCTGAAGTCCAAGCAACTTTCTCTCTTTTTAGTTATTTGACAACAACCCTGAGGAAGAAGTGTGACATATCTGCAGAATCACAGGATGAGCCAGACACAGAGTTGTGACTATACTTATGACCTCATTCTAAGTTTGTTGTGGATTTTTTTTTGTTGTTTCTGCTCTCCTTGCTCCTGCAATACTGGCTTGTACCAGATAGAGACAAAGCCAAGACTTCAAACATCATCTGACAAACCCAGCTTTTGTACTTCCCACCTGGTACAAGGACTTGCACTGAGCATGGGCCATGCTCAAAAAAGGAGTAATTTTCTTTTGATTCATAGTCCCCTTCTGGTTTAGTGTCATAAGGGCAATCTTCAATATAATTTTCTTCTAGCATTAGAAAATGAAATTTTGCTTCCATTCATGATGAGTGCCTGGGAAAACAAAGAATCAAGCTCATTTTTCAACATCTGTAATTTTGGGAAAGTAGATTTCCTACTGGTCTAGCAATAATGTTTCAGACAGGTTAACCTAGAAACTTTCTTATAAAGTGCAACAAGGTAAACCTATCGATCAGAAAATACATAAGAGAAAGATATCCCAGAGGAGAGCACACATGAGAAAAATTTCTCTGAGACCTCTTTTTTGCTCCAAGGGAGCAAAAGGTGCTATTATGCATTTGCATTAAGGGGACTTATCTGAGGACTGGAAAGCTTCAGGTGTCTGTAACTATGGTGCAATGGGTTGCCCTTGACTGGACTACAGGTCCCCACCAAGGCCCTCTATCACTCCTCAACAAGATGGGAGCAGAAAATAAGATGGAAATAAAACCCTTGTAGGTTGAGATAAGGCAGTTTAATAAAGTAAAAGCAAAAGGTTACATGCACACAAAGAAAGAAAAAACCACAGATTTTATTCTTTACTTCCCATCAGCAAGTGATGTTAGCCATTTGGTCATATTTGGATCAGCTGTCCTGGCTGTCCTCCTCCCACGATTTTGCCCACACTCAGTCTGTTGGTGAGGAGGATGTTGGAGATACAGCACTGATGCTGTGGAGCACTGCTCAGCAGTGGTGTTACCACGGAGCAGTTCTCTGTATGTAAACAATGTTCTTTCTTAGAGCAATTCTACCACAGTTCTGTCAAGAAAGGAAGAGTTTTAGTGAAGATTATGAAAAACAGGCATATGGGAGCCTAAAATGGTAGACGTAGTCAATGGGAGATCAAAATAGAGATCTGTACATTGACTTACATTATTTGTGTCCAACATGAGTTTGTTCTTCTGTAAACAGTTACTAATACATCTTTTTAACGACTGAGATAGCCAGTAGCTGTGTCCATAAGGATGAAATCAAATACTTGTTCTTCTAGCAAAAGTAGTGTGCCATTCAGTGATACAGAAATCAGCTGCACTGCAAAAGTTATGACAATTGGGCAGCTTTCTATCTGTAGACATCCTTAACTAGATATGGATGCAACCTGGCAGATAGTCTAGAATCCAGACTTTCTTTTATTTGGTTGTGTTCTGTGTCTCAGTCTGTGTGACTGATAAAGCAGAAGATGCTCAGATCTCAAGGCAGAATGGCATGCAGTTCTGATCATGAGCAAAATAATTGCAATTTTCTCCAGAATTACAGAAATGTAATATTCTTTGAAAGGGCTTTAGGATTGAACAGCGGACAGGACCAGACATATAAAAATATAGTGCCCTGCTTCATTACACTGGTCAGGCATGGAATGCTTGTTATTAGGTGACTTTGTTTGCTACTTCTTATACCTAAATAGATTCTTCTCCTTTTCCCTTCTCTCTTATGCTGCTTTGGGGGAAATTTCAACCGTTTTCAGCTGCAATGCATAGCTGTGCACATAGAACACTGTGTTTCATATAGCAATCAGTTTTGCTTTGGCTTTAGAATGTTTGGATTAAATCTGAATTTAAGGTTCAACTTCAAACCCAACCTTTTTATCCTTTCTTGATTAGTTTAGTTTGTGTTCTTGCTTAGCAGCGGGAGATTAATTCAGATGTCTGCTCCTACTCAGAGAAGGTTCAGCTCAGCCCTGTTTTTGCTCTCCTTTCTTCACTCCCTTGAGTCTACATTTATATTCCAAAGCTGTTTTAGGCAGAGAATTCTGTGAAGCTCTTCTATCAGTCCAAGGGTAAATGAGCCTGAAAATAAATATTTCAGCAGATATAGGAAGTTCTGTTATTGAGTTGGACTCCATACAAATAACAGTGCTGTCTTTCTACACATACATTTAATAATGGCTTTGCTATGATAAGTTTTACTATTAAAATACAAAGCTTTATGAAGTTTTAAAAGGCTTTAATTTTACTGATAAAATGGAAATGAACAGTTTTATCTTTTCAACATGAAAAATAAAGACTTTCAGAAAATCCTGATCATGGTTTCTTGAGGAAAGAATGTCATACATTCCGCTCTTTGACTTCCTTTATGTGTCACTGCACTCTCGTTTTCATGTGTAGTTTATGTATGATTTTTGTTTAGGTTCAGCAGCACTCACAGAGAAATAGGTAGATACTCAGGAAGGGAGGAAATTTATTGAGGTTTCTTATAATATGAAAAGTCCTGCTGTCTAAGGGAAGGTTGAGACAACTCAGTTTGTTTAAAAGAGAGAAGGAAAGGCCAAGGGAGGATCTAGTTATTGTCTTCAACTACCTAAAGGGAACAGAGCACAGAACCAGAAATCTTTCCTACAGCAAAAGAGAAAAAGGCATCTGTCACAAGCTGCAGGAAGGGAAATTCCAACTAGATATATGGAAGAAATAAAAAGATCATCCTTTTGTGCTCAAGCACTGGAAGGTTTTCCCCAGAGGGATTTTGGTTATATGCATTCTGGAAGCGTTTAGAGCTTGTCCTGAGGTACCTGCTCTAACAATAATTTTGGCCCTATATCTGGAACTAGTGGTTCTTTCCAAACCAAATTACTGTACAAATTTGAAAACACAGTGCTGGAACAAGTATGACAGAAACCTTATCCACTTTACTGGTATGTAGTGTTCCACCATGCAGTAATATTAGGAAAGGACCAGCTCTGCTCTGGGGTCTGGTTCCTTAAGAACTGGCAGGATGTCCAGCACCTGACATCTGTTCCCTGCTGTTGGACGGAAGCTTCTGTTTGGAAAAATGTTACGCAGACATGAGGGTCAGTCCCAGCTACAGAGTGAGACACCTCAACTTTGGTATTTAGAATGTGGGTTTACTTATTTGAGTTTTGTGCCTCACCACCTGTCACAGCCGGTTGACCCATTTACCTAAATCTAGATGTCTATCCCCTTCCAAGAACCCTCACTGGTGTCTAGGTTCTGCTCCAGGAGTGGTCACCTGTGGAACCTGTGTCACATCTGTCAACCTTGTTTTGATGCAATGTTAATATAAAATTATTGCATAATGACTAGTTCCTGTGACTGGATTTGCCAAGCATTTTATATATATATATATATATATATATATACACACACATATATATGTATATATACATACATATACATATATACATATATATCTAAATACACACACATATATATATATATATATGGTAGGTCTCTATGCTGGAACACAGACATATTCCTGAGAAGAGAGCTGAAGAACACTCTAAATCCCTCATGCTTTGGATTTAGCCCTTAGTCTGCATCAGTTCCATATGCTGGTGGGGTTTACAGCAGGAGGAGTGAATTAACGCATTCCCACCTCCCCAGGTGTCTTTCAGATTGTTCCTGCTTAGATGAGTTTGCAGCTTTGCTTCAGCTGGCAACAGACACATGGGACAAAATCTAGGCTTACTGGTATTTTTCATTTTGATGAAAAAATAAAAGCAAATATTTTCTTTCTTAAACCACAAGATAAATTGCTTGGCATCCTACTCATATAACCTGTGCATAGCATGCTATAGCTAAAATGTGTTTCTTTAAAAGTAACAATATCTGAAAGTATAATTATCCAAAACCACCCAAAGTTTTTCTGTAAGTCTAAAAGTTTCTCTAAGAAAACAGAGTGATATGTACTGGGAGATGTCAGTGTTATGACTCCAGGATCTTTGACTCCAGAGGAGCAGACTGATCTTATTTCAAATAGTTTAAAGAGCAGCATTAGCACTGATTGCAGAAGTAGCCTTTAGTCCTTCCTTCCAGCTAAAAGAGAGTAGCAACACTACTAAATGGTGGTGTCTGTCTAAGCGAGACAAAGGAAACAATGGGTAAAATATTTCAGAATGCTTAAGAAAATGCTTTATTTTCATAATGTGTAGAGAGGTTGGTGTGACAATATGTTCTAGATGCCATTTCACAGCAGGTACGAGTTTCCATCCACGCCTTTTCATCCATTTGGCATCTCAGGAGGCATACAAACCCTTCAGTCCATTATGCATTGGCATAAAAGAGTTGCAATCTGAGATCAAAGATACCACTCACATAAAATAAAATAGACTCAAAAATGTCTTTGAATCATCCATAATCATACAAAAATGGCCAGATTTCCTGTGAATAACCTTTCCTGTGAATTTTCAAATTTTTCCTTCTTAGGGTAATGACACTGTAAGAAAGGTGTTTTGCTTTACATGTCAATTCTGCTCTTTGAGCCAGGTTGAGTACCAAGTGTGACCAGAAGAGTAGTATGTGAAAGGATTCTTGTTTCATGACTGCATAAAAATTTGAGTTATTCCATTTAAATGAGCAACACAAAATTGTAGTGTTGGTCAGGTACTTTATGAAAGACTTATATTTCTGAGAGTTAAAGAACATCAGCATTTTCAGGTAACACTGGGTGTTATTCTGGATTACTCAGAAACTCAGTGGTCTGCAGTAGTAGTTACAGGATGCTCCTCAACCAGTCACGAGGATTTTATAGGTGTTTATTTAGAAAAATACTAGTGAAAGGCAGTATTGTCTTGGGGTGACTGTATGACGTTGTACCCCCTATTGCCGCTCTATGCCCAGACATGGTTCCTGTGCCTTTCTGTCTTTAAAACTGGGTGCGAAAGAAAGAAAAAAAAGCCAGACGAACTTTTCAAAGCGTTTGTGCTCCAAGGTCACTCTATCTCCTCTGTGTGCTTCTGTGGAGGCAAGTGCGGAGGAAACACCCTTTTTGCTGCTTTTCAGCCAGCTTTTGGCTCTGTTTCTCTGGACAGAGATGGAGGGTTAAACTTTTTTTTCTCCCTGGGGCTTTGGCTTCTTCTTCTTCTCTTCTGGACTGTTCAACAATACCAGAACACACCGGGAGACCTTACATCTCCAGCCCGGAGGAACCTACACTGAAAACCCAGCTCCAAAGAGGAGAGAGAGAGACCACACCCACAGAAAGGACTTTAAAATCTTCTTAGGCTTCTCTCCACAGCGAGAGGTTTTATTATTTTGCATTATTCTCTTCCCATTGTGCATTGTGTCTGTTAAATAAATAGGTTTGTTTCCCTTTCACTTTCCTCCAAGGAAAAATTTTCCCAAACCTGGTGGGGGAGGGGTGGCTGTAACCTGGTGTAACCTGCCTTCTATCAGAGGACGTTCATTTTGGATGTTCCTCCAAATTTGTCTCAAACCGGGACAAGTATACATCAGTCTAGTCAGACAAGACACCTCTTTTGCCCTCAAAGCACTATGGAGAAGAGCCATGAAGAACAAAAGTAACAATAAGGTAATTTAGGTTAGATGTGTGACAATGAAGGTTTTGCTGTAATTCATGCCATGTTCTGTTGTAGAATTCTCCAGGAGGAAAGGACAAAGTAGTTATTTAGCTCCTGTTGCAGTGTCTTACATGCAATGAAGAAAAATATGGGGAGAAAGCACCGAAATATAGTCAGACAAAAAGCCTGAGTAGGTTCTATTAAGATTCACTCTCTTGAAGAAAGAAATAATGAATATTTTCAGAAAATTTCTCCGGGAAAATCATCTGCCTAGATGCTTGCATCATGCTTACCTTGTTTGAAATTGAAGGGATTATAGTCTGTCCCTTGGAGAATTTTTTGAAACACCAAAGGCTCAAACAGTGGGACTCTTCTCAGCGATATCTTCCTCCTAGAAGCAGACTCTTTCTTGCCTTTCTTCCCATCCTCATGTATTTCTAGACCTTGCTATACAATGATCCAGTTGCAGTAGGAAGATGATCATTGCTTTAGTCAAGGATGTAGCCTGGTAATGAGCACCTCCTTCAAGGCATCAATATGAAGTTTTGAAAAATTTTCTCCTTTGGCTGAGGTTTCATGAAGAGGTTGACAACATTTTGCTACTGACATTTTTGTAGAGGAGAAATTATGTCATTTTACATATGGTTTTCTGTTAAATCTTGATTAATTTAAAAAACCAGCCAAACAACAAAACCAAACCCAAACTGCAATGCAATGTGCTTTACTGTATTACCTGAATGCACATATAACCTCCAAAAGGCAAAGAGAAAACATCACAATTCAGATATTTTAAGTATAAGACTGTTGTGCATTACCAGAAGCTGTGTATCTGTTTTTACTAAGTAGTAACATACACTGCCTTCTTCAAATATGAATAATAGTAGAAGAAGATAAGGTTCTGAGGTGTGATAGCAGGTAAGATTCCAGCTGCATTTTACACTAACGTTTTCTAAGATATTTCAGAATAACTTACCGAAGAGGCAGGTTTTTATCATTGCAAATTGCCTTCAAGCTCTCTCACTCAGTTTTGAAAGATTATTATATTTATGTATTTTTTCTCACCAAGAGGAATTTTTGATCAACTTTTGTTCTTCAGTAGTTCAGGAGCACTTAGTTGCTTCTGACATGTTGCTGTTTCTGAGAAGCTGAGAGGAAATGTAGCATTCTAAAGATGCTCATTATCTCCAGTTTAGCTTATTTGGCAAGAGTTGCTAGGAAAAGGTCTCAAAAAAGAATTTAGAAGTTTGGGAAGGATTTATATTCTAGATTACAGACGTTGTAAAATTGGTGGGACAGTTAGGCATATAACTGCTTCTTGAACCGACAAATTTGGTTGATAAATAGCTTTGTGTGGAGATATACATTTAAGAACATACGTATTCTTAGAGAGGAAAAACATGAAAATAACAAAATTTATCCTGAGAACTATCCAGATTATATTCTGTGGACCTACATATATTTAGGCAGTGTAAAGATAAACTGAAAACTGATTATAGGGAATTCTAGGGAGAAAAAGTTTGGAAAAGATATAAAAAATTGATGTGATAATTTTAGTATGTGACTTACAGAATTAAGTGTTTCTAAACTGTATGGAGACATTTTACCAACCTATTCATTGCAATTATTTATTCTGCTGCATGAACTGAGTTCAGGTATCTGCAATATGAAAGTGTTTAGAAGAGAATTGGTTTCTTATTTCTCTTATTTAACATTACTGGTTAATAGATTTTCATAAGGTATATTTACACACACTCACACACACAGGGCTTTTCTCCCTCCTTTTAAGAAACTACATGAAAGGGTAACAGACACAGATCTAGCTAACTCCTTTGAGGATCCTTCAGGGGTAGTTTGTGTTGCATTTTGTGCAGTAATCTGCCAAGGTGATTTCTATGGTAACCTCTATTTGCATTCTTTCAAATGATGGTAAATTCTGACACATTCCATTAAATATTGATAGCAGTGTTTCATCTGCTGGAAATCCACATGGGTATATTTAACTTTATCTATTGTCTGAGACTATTCTTTTGTATCAGCAAGCTTTATACAGTTAAAATGTTAATTAGATTTTTATAACCATTTTTATTGTTCTGCTCTTCATCTAGATTGCTCCAAACACATTTATTTACAATTCCAAAATGCTTCCATTAATATTCCACAGCATCTTACTCAGAGATTAGCTTAACAGCAAACCTCAAAAATGTACTTAAAGGCTTGTGAAACACCTACAGAACCATAATACTGAGAATTTTTTGGCTAATGGCCAAGAGATTTGTAAGATCAGCTTTTAAGGAAAAGAGACAAGTCTGAAAGAGAAAATGTCATAATTAGTTTCAAAATTGCATTGGTTTCTGAAACATAAAACAGTACTGAAACTATATACAGGAAGGAATTTTTTATTGATGAGGTGGGTGGGGTAAAGTAGGCTAAAAAGAATGGGAAAAGGGAGTGCAGGTAGTTTTGTCTTCATGAGTGACATGTGAAATATCTCCAAAGAATTAAAAAAACTCCCAATCCTCTGGAAAAATAACTTTGCATCACACTAAGGATTATGTGTTCATTTTATACTAAACGGTGTTTGGGGATCTGGCTGGTGGCTGTTTTCTTATGAAGAAATTAGCAAACACGAATTTGTGGCAGAGGCTCTGAACCGCTACTGTTTTGTGTTTCGCATCGCTGCTTACACATTTGAATAGTAAATACACACTGGATTTAAAGCACCGCTAGGTAAAGAGGGCACCACTGCCGCTCTCCAGCATGCAGCTGAACAAAGTGCCAGCGTGCGAACAAGTGGTAACAACACAAGTTCAGATTGCTGTGACCTTTTGTTATTCTATCTGCTGGCCTAGAGGTGGAAAGGGTTGCACAGTAATGAGGAACTTCTGACCTGCTTTGCACTTTTGAGCAGGTTCTGTGCTGTGATGTAATTACAGGAGATGCTTTCAGAAAATTGGTCCTAATATCAAGGTTTTCTGGGTTCCGTTAAGGTCTGGAAGCAGAAACCCTTGTGCTGAGACAGAAAATTGAAAATATTTGATACTGAGATTGGCTTTGTGGAGAGAAACAGCACTATACATGATTCTAAGCAGTGAAACTACAATTCTTTTGAGTTGTTTACTTCCATCTCCCATGCCCAGACCATCTCAATTACAGATGCACAGCTAGCAGGCATTAATCTGTTTGTAGATCTCATACAACATCATGGAAGGCAAAGACCATGTAATGCTATCTTTAAGATCTGATGCATTATTGCCAAGAATTCTCAACCTCAAACTAACCAGTTTAAGCCATGTAATGTCACTTCCTTCTCCTTTTTTTTTTTTCCAAGACTAACTTCCTGGGAAGATAATTTTGGAATCTGTTGAAAAATCAATGGCGTGATGCTACACCTTTATAAGACGCCTTTAGAAAAATCCTTGGAAGTTTGGAAATGCTGTAGACAGTTCTCTCCAGGGTCTACAGGCTACCTTCAGTGCTCTTTGATGAAAATCCAACTGTAGCTCTTTTATGATTGTGCACAACTGTTCAGAGCAAGGATAGAACATGTCCCTTTGCTTCCAAGACTGATTAGGGATAATATAATCAAAAAGTAGGGAGGTAAAGGAGTGGCATGGGGGTGGGGGAAGTGAGGTAGGAAAGGAAAAGAGGGAAAACTTGAAGTAAAGGGAAATAGAAGGAACACAGAAAATGTTGGTACAGGTTTGTGCTGCCAAAGTTGATTAATGCAAATGAAGTGGCATGTTTCCAGAGCGAATCCAGGTTAAGTACTGTTAAGCACTACAACAAGGCTCAGAATCAGACCTCATAAGCCCTGTGGCCTGGAGCCAATCAAGTCCTATGGGCACATGGTTCTGTAATCATTTGGAAGGTAGTGCTAAACATGCCTTTGAATTACACTCTGTATTCTGTGAGGGTAATTGCTTTAGGAAGAACACCAAACTCAAGATGATTTCATTCTACACATAGCTGAAGTAAATAACCTGTGCTCTGTAGACCATAGCAGAGACTGCCCAAACTCTGAACAGGAGGATAGCATGGTCCAGCATAATCAGGGCTGTGCTGCTGCTGTAGCCTGGAGGATGGAGGAGCACAAGGCGTATCTGCTTGGTTCTGATGTGTTAAACTGATGTGGAGTAATATTACCTTCCTCAGCAGCAATGAGTCTGTGCTTTGTCACAGAGTTGACCCAGAACTTGTGACTTTGGGCTCAGTGCTAAAGAATAGAAAAATGAGTCTGAACACAAAACACAGCAAATCCTGTTTGGTTGGTGCTGCACCTGCATTAATGAAATTTGATGTATCTGAGTTGGACCTGTACCACTTACCTCTACTGCAGCACCTTTCCCTTGCAGCTCACCAAGTGACACCTGCATTCTGAGCAGTGCTCACCATGCTGGACAAGATGTGCTGTGGCTAGCTAACTAACCAAAGTGAGGGCAGGTGAAGGTGCCTTGCACATTGTATCAGTCTTCAGGTCCTTAGCTAGTCATTCCTTATGTTGCTTATTGATGGCTGACATGTACAGTACAACCATTTTGTTAATGAAATAGATTTACTATCCTAGAACCCTAACCTTTTGAAGCCATTAAGAAAATATTACTAATTTCAATAGGGACAGAATTTACATATTGTCTTGTCAAAAGAAGAGGAAAATTGTTTTAATTCTATACTCCCATAGGAATGAAATGGCTTTGGCAGTTCAGAACTTAATTAAGGTAAAAAAAATATTTTATATGTATATGTTTTATAATTGAGACATGAAATTTAGTGGCTCTGTGAAATCATGTCCTGTTGGTAGGTGTAAACAACATCTGTTTAGTGGGATTTTGAAAAAAACACTGCCATGAAAGCAGAGTAAAAAGTTGCCACATTTTTAATCTAAAAAGTTTAGAAGTGATGTTTCTCTAGCATATAATTCTAGAATTAATTAAACTGTCAGTACTCCAGTTACTCCCTTCTGCAGGGAAGGTGCTTGGACATTCCCATGTAAACCTGAATATACATTAACCCATTGAACTCTGTGTTCTAGGGTTTTTCCCTCACCCCCAATGGATCACGACTATGACCATCACTTCGACCAACAGACATCAAAATTGTAACAATGAAGTCTCATTGCTGGATCCAGGGGCAGTGAGATCTTTCCTTATCCTTTCTCTTTCTTCCTTTTCCCTTTTGTATTTTCTTAAGTGATGTTACTACAGATAATAACAACCAAAATATCTACATACATCCTTTCCATTGCAACCAAATAGTTCTGAAATAAACCCATATAAAAATAAATAAACAAATAAATAAACAAGCAAACAAACAAGTAAATAAAGGTGTATATATATATATTTATAAACAACAATCATTCAGTGTCATTTCACTCTAAACCACCTCAAAGGATCTATTAACAGGAACCTGAGTTATCCTTACCTTCAGAGAGAGGTCATAGCAGTGTGGGGACTGTTTTTTCCCTTTGTGAACTAAGGTAGATAATGACAGTGCTTCAGGCAGCTACAAAATACTAGAGCATAATCCGGCTGAATCACTGCGAAGTGGTGAAGTTCTGACCCCCATGTTAAGTTTTCCACTGTGGTAGCTGAATGAACATAAGCTGTTCTGGTTGTATCAAATGCAGAATGGGAATATGTACCAGACTTCTAGCTGATGTGACAATTCCATCTGCTCTAAGTTTATGTCCCAAAGCCTCATAAGGACAAGACCAGTAACTCATATTAGCTCCTTTTCACATAAGGAAAACCTGAATATGTGAGCCTGAAAGACACAGAAAATTCAGTCACGTTTCTACAAGAGAATCAGGACTTCAGGGTTTCTCTCTGTAGACATAGCCCAAGATAACTCAAAATTTAGCACTGAAATCAAGCACATTTATACCTGCATGCCATGCATACTAGGTTCCCTCACAGAATCACCAGGTTGGAAGAGACCTCTAAGATCATTGAGTCCAACCAATGCCCTAATACCTCAACTGAACCATGGCAACGAGTGCCACATCCAATCTTTTTTTAAACACATCCAGGGATGGTGACTCCACCACCTCCCTGGGCAGACAATTCCAGTACTTCACCACTCTTTCAGTGAAAAACTTTTTCCTAGTATCCAGCCTAAATTTCCCTTGGCACAGCTTAAGACTGTGTCCTCTTGTTCTGTCAGTTGCTGCCTGGAGAAAGAGACCAACCCCCACCTGACTACAACCACCTTTCAGGAAGTTGTAGAGAGGGATAAGGTCACCTCCGAGTCTCCTTTTCTCCAGGCTAAACAATCCCAGCTCCCTCAGTCGTTCCTCATAGGGTTTGTGTTCCAAGCCCCTCACCAGCCTTGCTGCCTTCCTCTGGACATGTTCAAGTGTCTGAATGTCCTTCCTGAACTGAGGCGCCCAGAACTGGACACAGCACTTGAGGTGCGGCCTCACCAGTGCCGAGTACAAGGGAATAAAGACTTCCCTGGTCCTGCTGGCCACACTGTTCCTGATGCAGGCCAGGATGCCGTTGACCTTCTTGGCCACCGGGGCACACTGCTGGCTCATGTTCAATCGGCTGTTGACCAGTACCCCCAGGTCCCTTTCTGCCTGGGCACTGTCCAGCCACACCGCCCCAGCCTGCAGCGCTGCAGGGGGTTATTGTGGCCAAAATGCAGGACTCGGCACTTGGGCTTGTTAAACTTCATCTTACTGGACTCTGCCCATCCATCCAACCATTCCAGGTCTCTCTGCAGAGCCCTCCTACCTTCCAACAGATCGACACATGCTCCCAGCTTAGTGTCATCCACAAATTTACTAATGAAAGGCTCAATACCCTCATCCATGTTGTCTGTAAAGATATTGAACAGAACTGGCCCCAGCACAGATCCCTGAGGGACACCACTGGTGCCTGGCCACCAGCTGGCTGCAGCACCATTCACCAGCACCCTCTGGGCCCCGCCATCCAGCCAGTTCTTAACCCAGCAAAGAGTGCTCCTGTCCAAGCCGTGGGCTGCCAGCTTTTCCAGGAGTTCACTGTGGGAAACAGGGTCAAAGGCCTTGCTGAAGTCCAAATAGACAACATCCACAGCCCTTCCTGCATCCACCAGGCAGGTCACCTGGTCATAAAAAGAGATCAGGTTGGTCAAACACGACCTACCCATCCTAAACACATGCTGGCTGGGTCTGATCCCCCAGCCATCCTGTAGGTGCTGCGTGATGGCACTCAAAATAAACTGTTCCATTACCTTACTGGGTACCAAAGTGTCTTGGGGTGACTTTGTGATGTGTATCCCCTATCACTGCTCTATGCCCAAAAATTTATTTTGTGCCTTTTCTGTGCCTTTAAACTGAGCTTGAGAGGGAAAAGAAAAAAAACCAAACAAACTTTTCACTGCAGTTTCTCAAGGACACAGAGATATACACTCCTCTGCATTCTCTGGCTGTGGTAGCACGGAGGAAGCACCCTTTTTACTTCTTCAGCCAGTTTTTCGGTTTTGTTTTTTCTCTCCGGCGTGAGACAGAGAGCTGAACTTTGTTTCCTGGGACTTTGGTTTTTCCCTTTTTCCTCTTCTGGACTGTTTCAACATCAGAACACATTGGGAGAACTTTTCCCTGAGGCCCAGAGGTGGGCCCATGCCCTCGCTGACCCAGCTCCGAGGAGGAGAGAGACCACACCTACGGAAGGACTCTGGAATCTCCCCAGGTTTCTCTCTACAGCGAGAGATTTCATTACTTAGCATTACTATTCTTCTTCTGTGTGTTTGTTGCATAAATAGTTTTTATCTCTTTCACTTTCCTTGGAGGAAAATTTCTTTTTTCCTGAACCTGGTGAGGTGAAGGGTGGTTGTAACCTCTTTTTCTCTCAGAGGATATATTGTTGGATTCTGGCCAAACTGGCACATGAGGTCAGACTGACTGGCCTATAATTACCAGGATCCTCCTTCCTACCCTTCTTGTGAATGGGCGTCACATTGGCCAGCTTCCAGTCATCTGGAACCTCACCAGTGAGCCAAGACTGTTGGTAAATGATGGAGAACGGCTTCACAAGCTCATCTGCCAGCTCCCTCATCACCCTGGGATGGATCCCATCTGGTCCCGTAGGTTTATGAACATCCAAGCAGCTCAGCAGTTCTCTGACTGCTTCCTCCTGGATAACAGGGGGACCATCCTGCTCCCTGACACCATCTACCAGCCCAGGAGGACAGTTGTCCTGAGGACAAGCCATTTTCCCTCAACACAGACACAGAGATTTCAGACACTTTAGGGTCTCTGAGACCTCCCCATAAGACTGCTTTCTAGAGCATGCAATTAAGGAAGACCGACATTGCCCTATCTGGAGGATAAGCAGGATCCCCTACAATGCCTAACATGATTCTTGACAGCTATGTTTGTGCAAGTGAACCCTCTTCAAGATATCTAGCAAGGAGAATCACCTTCTGAAGTCCTTTTTAATAGTAGCCAAAAGACAGACTTTTCCTTGGGCAAAACAATTCACAATATATGGAAAAGTGGACTTTTCTATGCTCTCTTGGAGGAGAGTTGTCAGGGTAATGAGATCCCAAGCACAGGCAATTAGATACCTCTTTGTTCACCTGAAAAAAATCCTTTGCACTGATGCCTTAAGAGGTCTCCTAGAAACAGAGACTAGGCAGGAGTAAGGGAATAAAGGTAGGTATTTATTTGAAGGGTCTTCAAAAGTGCCCCCTGGGGAGCCAGAGGCTATTGCCAAGATGGACCCCAAGATGGATGGCAGGTCACGAGTTCTTCACACTTTTATAAGTTTGATTCATTTGCATATCAAGGTTAATTCTCCAATTAAAGCTTCAGTTAATGATGTGGTTTCCCCAAGCCTGCCCCTCTCTTTAGAGGCTTTTGGTTTATACTTTTTGGGCCTAGGACAGTCTGAGTGTCCCTGGAGAGCAGGCCTGGAGAGGCTTTGTTATGTCTACCTAGCATGAGAGAGCAGAAGTTAACAGGCTACAAGAAACTTCAGAGTTACACACTAGGCAGTACAGGATTTGAAAATATAAAAGTTAAAACCTAAGGCATCATCACACCCTCCATTGGGATGAAGCAGAGGGAGAGAAAGTGAAGAAACAGAAAGAGCAGCAGGAGATAAGGAAGGATTGTCCAAAAGCAGAACTGCCACCAACAGAATAAACATTTTTGCCCTGAGCAGGAGATCTGCACTGGAGGCGGCTATTAATTTATGA
Organism: Dicrurus megarhynchus; assembly: GCA_013399195.1. Taxonomy (NCBI): domain Eukaryota; kingdom Metazoa; phylum Chordata; class Aves; order Passeriformes; family Dicruridae; genus Dicrurus; species Dicrurus megarhynchus. The sequence continues at coordinate 2,587,378 of VXAD01006100.1, forward strand.
CCTTCTGTTGTCCCCAAAGCAAAATCAAATGTTTGTACAACTCTGCTCCAGCTGGGGGACTGAAAGCTTCATGTAGTGAAGATAATCTTTGCTTCCCTTTCTCTCTCCCTCAACCCCCAATTGGTTAGAGATTGCGCTTAGAAGGCAAAATTAACAGCTCTGCTTCTGCTAAAAATCATCAGCTCTGGTAACTATGGGAAGGGGGAAGAGCTGTGTAACACCAGCTTACTGCTTCTCTACGCAGCTCTCACTGACTGGGGAGATGTCGACTCCTAAGAGGATGGACAACCTGAGCTACTAAGGGAAATTTCATACACAACTCTGAAAAGTTGTCTGACTGAATTATGGTCAGTAACCACTCCAGTATCACTTAAAATCCAGATATAAAGTCTTTGATATTTAATTGGCTCTTAAAGACATCCATTCCCTACAATTACTTTTCAGTAATTTTCCCTTCCCTTCCCTTCCCTTCCCTTCCCTTCCCTTCCCTTCCCTTCTCTCTTTCATTCTCTCTTTCTCTTTATTTCTCTACTTCTCTCTCTTTTTGCTTTCATTTTCTCTCTCACTTTTTCTCTCTCTCTCCCTCCCTCCCTCCCTCCCTCCCTTTCTTTCTTGCTCTCTTTCTTCCTCCATCCCACCTTTCCTTTTACATTCTTCCTCTCATTCTTGTTAGGGATTTTTGACTCTTCAGATGCAGTCCCATGGCACTGCTGACAATGGATTGTAGTCTAGTATATAACTTTCATGCTACTGCCATTAGAAACATGTTATGCATGTGACTATACTTGCCACCCAAAATATCTCCTCTTCTAAGATGTGGTATTTAGAAATCTCACCTCCTGAGAGCAGCTTGAACTTAACAAAGAGATAAATGGCAGTGAAAAAGAAAGCTAAGAATATTTTAAAGCATATCAGGTTCTGCTGTTTATAATTTGATAAACTTCTGATTTGCGTTTTTCCCATTGTGTAAACCAAGAAGCCACTGAAATACAGTTATAAAACCTTAAAAATTATCCCACAGAAGTAGTGTCTTAAGTTTAAGACAAGTAGTTGAATCTGGGATTCAGTCTTGTGGAAGTGCAAACAGCATTGACTTTATATGTTAGGTGAAAGGAAAGGGTGTTTATTGACATGGGCAGACAACAGACCTCCTTGTTCAAATCCTTAACCTTTAACCACTTGAAAATAAGGCTAATGAACTACAGTAACAAAGAAAGGATTGGCTAGGAAAAATAAAAAGGATCTCAAGCAGAAATAAGTAGGGGTTTGAGAATACTGTTAAAGCAATTTTAAACAAGTTTCAAGAAATGTTAAGATTACATCCTTCTCAGTAAAAACCATTACTTGAACTTCAAGTGCCCTTTTTTTCTGTAATTACTAGAGAGATGAGGTTTCAATGAACACCCAAGTTTGGTCAAAACTTCTGAAAGTCTTGGAGAAAAGTGGGACATTTTCAATGTAAAGATGTAGAGCAAGACAGTTAATTTGAGCTCTCAAAATAAGAGGTTGCTTTAGCTTCTGTAACTTCTTGCTAGCTGTAACTTTAGCTTTGTGCTAGCTGGGCTCAGGTTCTGGGAAAAAGCCATGACACTAGTTAAAGACCTGTCCTGAGGTTTCAGCAATCCTGATTTTGCCTTTTTTTTGGTTTTGGTCACGTTAATTATCCCACTTGCCTGAGAAACCAGACAAATCCCTGGTATTCTGATCCTGGTTCTTGTCCACTGGTGCTCAAAGTCAGTGTACTTCTCAATCACTGGAATTATATAGGTATGAATTTTAACTACTTTTCTGAAAAGAGATTTTTTTTTTTTAAACACAGGTGTTTTCTCAGGACAAGTTTTCCACTTGTGTTCCTGACCTGGCTGTCCACAGCCCAAAGAAGTACATCCCCTCCATTTCTTCTCACTGTATTGAAGTCTTCATCTGGCATTGCACAGTTGTAATATCCCTTAATGAGCATAACAACATCTTTGTCCTTTGGCAACTAGTATATTGGTTAATACATGAATGCCACATGTTCCCTTATTCTAGATACCTATTAGAGACCCCACTATCCAAAACCAAACTGTACAACCGAAAGACAGCATGTGCAAAGTTATACCTAGAGAAGTGGAGCCAAATGGAGAGCCACATATTGATTTCTGAGAGGTGTGTCATGGCACAAATAAGGCCAGAAAGAGATTTTGCTGTATATTTTGAAACTGGCCTCATCTACATGCTTTTGTAACAGAACATTGTGCACCAGGCTGTAACTGTGAATGATTTCTGCAATGCACCAGGACAGTGTGTTAATTCTGTACAGTTAGTTAAATTCTGGGAAGGAAATCAAATTCTGCAAATGGTATTTTCTCCTATGAACACCAAAAACCAGTGCTCCATGCACAATACATACTTAGTGTCACTTAGGGATACTATCCACTTTTTGTCAAGTTCCCTGCTCAGGCTGTCTCTTCTTTTACCTAACCTCAAAGATGACCTGTTTTCTCTTTCCTACTTTATGACACTTACACAAGCTGAATAGAAAATCAAAAGCAAGAAAGGTGTTATTATCAAGGCACTGCTGTTTTTCAACTTTTCTCTTGTTTTTCTTCTGCGAACGGAAAGGTGCCAAAAAGCATCATTTGATAGACACTAAAACATGAAGAGAAGACATCTCATCTACATTTTTACGAAGAGTAAACAAGTGGGACATTGATGTAAAGTGGGTATTAAAGTTCCCACTTCTTTCTCTCCCTCCAAACATGTTCTTTACTACTGTAGTTTTGTAAGGGAGGAAAGGTTACAGGTTTTTTTGGGTTTTGTTGTTTGGTTTTATTTTTTTCCTGCATTTCTGATATTTTTTTTTACAAAGAGGTAACTCTTTGGGAGTCCGAGTTTCTACAATTTCCTTCTACTTTGGTGGAAAAGCTTCTGGACTGCCTTTCTTGAGAAAGTGTGGTGCAGGTGTCAGTGAAGAAATGTGGCTGCTCTTATCTTAGTGCTGTCTGGCAGTTCCCTGTGTCTGGAGCTCAAGTGAGCCGTAACTGCGAACTCTATAGACTGTTTTATAGTGGTCTTACTTTGTGACACGTGCTTTGCACTGCTAGCACAAGTGACCTAAGTCACCATCCACCCCTTCTACTCTTTGTAGAGCACTTCTACTCTATTCTTTGCACTCGGAGTATTATTTTATGCAGTTTCCACTAGTTCTGAATCCCTGTTACTGCTATTTCTCTGATCCACCTCTGTAGGAAGTGTTACCTTATTCCCAGCAGCATATTCATTGATATCCAGAGGAGAGGGTGCAGATAAAAAACAATCTTGCAGTGTATAAAATGGAAAAAATCCTTCTACAGAATATTACATAATTTTTTTTTTTTTTTTTGCAACAAGTCCATTTGGTTCATGCTTGAGAGAGTCTGAGCCAGGAAATGGAATAAGTCTCTGCAGACATGGCAGGTATATTTGGTACAATAGAGGTAGCATGACAGAGCTCTATTACAGTAAATAATACAATTCCAGAAATAACCTATGTGGAACATATTGCTTCTGCTGCACATGTCAGGAAATGGACTTTGATCGATGTTGTTGCAACACAAAACCACATACTAAAACTTTTTAATTATGATGACAGTGTAAAAGTGTAGATGGTGCTCACTGGCATTGTTCATAGCCTTTATAATTAACAAATGGACAGGGCAGATTAATTCTGCATGCTCTTCATGTTTCACAATTCTTTCTAGTTGCTGCCATCAGCAGGTATAGAAGCAATAAGGCACAAGAGAGGGCCTGGTTCTCATCACCTCTGGGGTGTTAACAGCCATCCTCGAGAGGAGTGATTATCTCACGATAACCACACCACCTGGAGCTACCATATTGCTATAAAAATTCATTAATGTAAGAGAAAAACATGCACTTCTGTGCTAGAGGATGGAGTTAGGAGTTCAGAATGCTAAAGAGCTTTATCAGGAGCCCTAGCTTGCCTCTATTCAACTCCATGTAAGAATACTCACTAGGCTACTCTGCAGCTTTCTCAGTTTTGTAAACTAGAACACCACTTTAGCAATACTTTTGCAGCAGCCTAATATGATAGCCAACAATTAAAAAGATATGGCACAACCATCAGAGAACAGAAAGTCACATACCTCAGATTGCCTGCTCAAGGGGAGTATCTCAGTTGGCAGAAGACATTCTACACACATTTTTTCAGAATAAAAAGCACAAGGAAATTACAAATCAAATTAGATAGAAGTGTCTATAATTTTAAATTTTAAATAGACTAATTTCTGCTCAGCAATGCATTTAGAGTATATTTAATTTGAGTTTATCAGGAAAGTATGGAATGAAGTACATGAGAATACAATAACTCATTGTCTGCTGTTCTCTATGATAATGTACCAAACTGTTATCTCACACTCTAATGACTTTGATGTTAATGGAGTCGTACACTCTGCCTGACCTCTTCAGCGCTGGATGGATGTGTATGTGCTTTTTCTGTCCATCAGGTTTTTTGCTTCATTCTCAACTTTCCTACGAATCTTTTATCTTTGCTTCTGCTTCATTTCTTCTTTAGTAGGAGGGCAGAGTTTATTTAAATTAAGTTTTAGTTCTACACTTGTATGGATAATTTCTTGGATTTTAAAATCAGTAAATTTTGAAGAAACTATTAAATAACTGATGTTGTCACTATCCACTTCCACCCCAAGTGTATTTCTTGCTCTTTCATGGAAGTTTATCCATTTAATGAAATTTGGCTTCCTTGTCACCCAGAGATGATAAGAGGCACACAGAGAGAATCTTTACGAACCTCCCTTTGCTTACTAATTTCTTTTTTATCTGTGCTTAGCATTTGTATCATGTCATGGATGTAAAGATGAACCTTTTTCAGACTGTTGATGGTGGTGGGAGCCGTAAAGACAGTCAAGAAAATGTGGCCCAGGGAGTGCTAAGTGGCCACAATGGCACAGAAGGGTTTAATTTACATCTGTCTCCTGCTCACTATGTGTTTATTGTAGTTATTCAGCACACACAGAAGCTAAGGCGAGCTCATCCTTGGGGGCAGGGAGAACTTGAGGCTCATTTGCATGTACAGTACCTCTTAGACACTTGGAGTCCAGCTTTAGTGCCTAAATAACAGAAGGCAACTTATGCTTGTTTTTCATGAGTGTACAAGGCATTGCGAAATGTTAACTTCCGTGTCTAGACCCCAAGTATTTGAGCTCTACAAAATACATGGGTGTTTAGGAGGTTTCACCTGTGCTTGCTGGACATCAGCTTACGGCACAACTGAAACGGTATCCATTCTACCATAGCCATGGGGCAGGAGAACAATATATTGCTACTTACATATCAGCAGCAGTTCTTACTGTGTACACAGGGGTGGCCCAGACAGCTTCCTTTCTGTGGTGCAGGGAATGGCTAGAAGAGAATTTTTTTCTGTTAAGGCCACTGAGACTTAGGTTTTGTAAGTGGACTTGTGTTTTTGTCAGTGATGATGAAATTACATAGCATGAAGCATTTTATGACATTCTGTGGGTGTAGGAAACCATGATAGAGAAAGGAGTCAAAAACATCTTGTGCAACACCTTATCTGGTTCCCCAGGTTGTTGCAGGAAAAGACTTGTGAAGATACATTTTTTCAGATTTCTGATACTACAAGAATTTGCTGGGATGCTTTCTGTGGCTGTTAACAGCTAATGCAAAAGAAAATGACTGTATAACTGTTCGAGCTTGCACTTGAGAGCACGGCTGTCATTTATACCATTTGGCATGTGCAAGTCAAAATTCTTGTTTTTGTGGCTTGATCTAGCTCACCATTTGGCTTAGAAAAGTATCTATATAAAACACACCACCAGAGAAAGTCATCTGGGTTTGTTTTACCCTAGATAGAGTCTAGGAGCATCAGCAACTCCTTGCTGACCCCACCAGCTGCTGGAATGGAAATCTAATCAAAAGTAAATTCTGTTCAATATCTTCATGCAACTTTACTATTACAGTCAGGATTGGAAAAAGGACCGAACTAGAGACGTGAGAGTGCCTGTGAGATTGGTACTGACAGGGGTTAAATGAGCCTGCAGTGCTCTGTAGGGAGCCAGGCGTCAGCAGGGACCTGTCCCATCTGTTTGCTTTCTCAAGACTGCTGTAGAGCAGCTGTGCCTTATGATTGATGTCCAAAGGAATAATTTCTTATAAATTCCAGAAACTAATATGCAGGACACTTGGCTTTTCTTCTCTCTTCCAAGATACCTAATGACAAGCTCTTTTAGATTTCTATGGAGTGTCATCACTTGTTTTCTATAATTTCCAGCTCCTGACTACACAAGGAACTCTTCAGCCTGGAAATATGACATTAGCTCATGCCTAAGGCATAGGGTAAAGGTAGTATCCAGTAACCAAATGTGATAAATTATTAATGCCAGTCAATCATCATGGGCTTGTTGTTTCACCCTGTTAATGATTTACTGTTTTTTTTGTGTGTCTAAGACGGTCTAGACATGCAGATTGTCTTGTCTTTAAATGCCACTACATAGAGAAAAGAAGCCAAATAATTTACTGCGTGACAAGTTTGTCCTTCCCAGATTTTTAGCCTGACTGATGTTGTTAGTTTCTGTGACTTTTTTATTCCTTTTTAAGAAGTGTTCAGACTTTCCCTGTGAAATACTATTTTTTTCAAAATCTGGCACTTGCAGCTTTCACATGCTAGATTATATGGTTCATGAGTTCTGCCATGTGAGTTTTTCTTCATTGTGTACCGTAGCTCATGGTGAGCTTCACAGATCTTGAACAGCTCTGCCTTTGATGGATGTTAGTACATTTTCTCAGTGGCTGCCTTTTATTAGTTTCAAAAGATAACAGTCTGTGTAGCCACACACTCAGGTGTTTATGTGTGTGAAGGGCACCAGGAGGAAAAATGTGAAATCTCCTGCTCTTTGCCAGATTTTGCCCTTCTGAATATCTACATCTGCTTGGTATGATATTTAACATTATAGTGAAACTGTAGGGAGCCAGAAGTGCCACCTTGATATAGAGATAGGAACTGCTGATATTGAGTTCTTTCATACTTTCTGAACCTCCAAGTCCCTCTCTGCATGAAGAGTATAATGATATTAAACCCCAAAGAGTTTTTGGATTAATAGTTTTAAAGAAAATTACCAGTTACTCCAATGGAAATTCTGAATTCCTTTGTTATGCCTGAACATAGGAGATTGGAGGAGCCCTTTCAGACAGCTGAACTGCGTGTGCTGCATATGTCTGTTTCTAGATCAGCCCAAAGTGGGAGTAGCATAAGGGTATGGTTCTTGAGGCTGAAGGCTGTACATAAAGTACAGCCATTTAACGTGCATAGAAACCATTTAATGTGTACAAGAGCATTGCTGCATATTCTTGAGCACCATCTGCTGGCATTTTCTCATCTAACCAGTATTTGCATAATTGGAAGCATCTCTCTTTATAGAATGTTCCTGAAAGAGGCAGGAGCTGAAGCCCTCAAGAAAATAAAGTCTGTTTCTTATGCATACTTGGAAAATGGCCATATAGAAAAGGTCTGGAAATGGCTTTGGAAAAAATTAGCTAGATGGTGTATGAAAAAGCCCTAAATGTAGCATAAAGATTTGTACTGTGATGGGCAATGCCTGGAGCAAGGATTTTGGCCTTGCCCATCTCTTTATTCTGCAGCAGGTGTGATACCAGCCATCCTCTCTTGCCAAAGTGGTCCCAGGCCAAGGAAAGGGACGGTAAGGGGTTTTCTATGAGTTATTCAGCAGTCAAGATGCCAGATTTGTTTAAGAACCTCCTGAGAAAACTTTCAGAGAAATGGGAGGAGGAGGGCAGCAGCGATACAGGAAGGAATGTTAACATTAATCTATTTTGGCTCTTTGATGCATGGGTACTCAATATCCCCCTGTGTCCTCTTTCAAGACCTAGAAACTCAGTACAGTCTCCAAAACACATCTGAAGAGATTGTCCATAGAATAATCAATAATAAAACATTTAAACACAGGCAAATTAGCTTTTAAATAGCTATCCTGGGTTCAGATACCTGTGCAGACACCTGTGAAGTCTTCAACACCAAAGCAATGTTGACTAGTGCCTATGTGGCCCACCAGTGACTCTGCTTTAGTCTCATTTCATGAACATGGCAGTCCTACATCAAAACAACAATATTTCTATAGTACAGAAAAACAAGCTGCTCTTATATATGTATGCATTTTCATTATTTTAGCACCTTTAATGTCTCCAAGTGCTAGGAAAGTTATTCTGAGTCTTGTGGTGGTATAAGGACTCCTTAGTGGCACCTGCTGTATTTTGTACTTAGGATTTATGGCAGTGAGAGGAAAACAAAGAAGGAAACACAACACAGTGAATGCTGTTTCCCACAGAAGCCCTTATTTTTACTGAGGTTCCCTAGAGTTCAGTGTAGCATTAGACATTGCTTCACCCTGCTCTATCCCTTGGTAGTTTTTTGCACAGGTAAAAAATGCAAGTGTTAGAATTTGCAAAGGTACCAAAGACTACAAGATCAGAAGCAATCATAGCTCAAAAATATTTTTTCAGACTTCTCTGGAGAAGTTAATTTCTGGAAGAAGAGATGTATATGAGGAAAAAATATTACATAGTCACTATGCAAAATACCAAACCACTAACAATGATTTTAGACCCATGATTCTTTTTGATCCTTATTTCAACTTCAAGGGGTGTCTACCTCCTCTCAGGAGTTCAGTGCTTTTTTCTGGCATTCAATACCTTTGGGTATTCAAATGATAATGTAACTCTATTCACATCCATTTAAAAAGAATATTTATTGAATTAAAAGAATAGTCAAAAAATATGTACCATATTCTTATTTATACAGCTATGGTGTATGCAAGTTTAGATGCCTCTTACATGATGTGCACTTGTGCTTTTCTATCAGCGTGATGCAGCTAGACCTAGCAACACATTTTCCATTGACAGGGAGGATAGAATAACCCATTAAATCTAAGCTTTTTAACTTTACCTTCAGCACAAAATGCTTAAAACTCCCCAATATTAATAGGTACATTCAGATTAGTACATCGTCTATCAGAAACAAAATTACAGCTGAAATTTAGCCTGATTCCCATCCCCAAATTCTCCATATTTTTTTTCAGTCGATTGCTTTACTTTCCAGTGTAACATGTCACTGTAAGGAACTGTAGCAGTACAACTAGTGATTAAGTTTGAGCTAAATCTTTAATTTGAATTCAAATGCTTCCCACAGCTCTTGGGTTTTGTACCTTTTTCAGTGAATAATCCTTTCCTCAGTTCTGAAAGGAAAGTACTTATGCATTACTATTTCTGTGTATATGGAGAATTGTGGAAGGATACAAGCAGCATCAATGTTGTTTATAATCATTACCACTGGTAAGTAAGGAATGTTAAGCTCTGACATCTTTAGCCTTCAGATAAAACTGCTTTCAGAAACCAATTTATAATGTCTTGTCCTGGGGGTTTTATGTAGAGATGGAAGAGATGTTAATGTAATAAAATAAAAAAGGAAGGTAGATTAATGACCTTGTTACTCCTGAACTTCTCAATTATGTTATGCATTTACTGTCTTCTTCACTCATTTTTTCTAACCAGTATAGAACTGTGGAGTAATGTGTGTTTATACCGATTTTCTTGTTGCTGAAGGTGCACCAACAGTTTGTTACAAACATGGGTTTTCTATGAGGAAAAGGAAGACTTTTCTAAGTGGTATTGATGGATGATAACTGCTTATGTGGATATCATTAACCCCTGTGCATGCAATGGAAAGTTTGCATTCAAGACTTAAGAAACAGCATTAAATTAATGAGCTTAAAATCAAACCAACCAACCAACTAAAAAACAGAGGTAAAAGAACAATCAGATGTCCATTAAAAGGTTATAATTAATTAGTTGTGAGGAAAAACTAATATAAACCCATCTGGAAAGGTGGCTTTTTGCAAATGCCAAAATGAGGACTTGTGTGCCATATCACTTCCTCTTAAGCAGGTAAAATAGAGGTTAAGCTGGACTCAGGCAGACCAGGCCCTGTGCTGACCCAAGGCCACTGGCAAGTAGGTGCCCTGTGAGACTGCTCAGACCAAGACTTTTTCACAGGTAAACCAATGGGTCCAGAATCTCCTTTTTCTTCTTATCTGAAGAGTTTGGCTTATAACCTTATGTCAATTTCAAAGACATTTCATCAGCACAGCGCAGCTTCTCTGCTGCCATTTAAGGTAAGGCAGTAAAAGTTTTTCCTGACTTGACAATTCTCAGACTTACCAACCTTCCAGTTTTCTCTCATTAGAAAGGAGGTTTAGAAAAGTTGAAAATTTTCTTGCCAGTTTAAAAGCTGCCTCCATTGTTGCAAACAATAGACAGTTGAAGAAAATTAAACAACCTAATGGCACACAAAACAAAAAAAAACCCAAAAAACAAAGAAGAAAAAGACATTAAAACCTAGGACATTGTGGCAACTAATACTGCTGAGTATTGCCAGCACTATAAAACAAGACTTAAAGCAGTTAAAAGTTAAATTACGTAACTCAAGACTGCTGTGGCCTGATTGAAAACGATTGGAATTAATGAGAAGCTTCATGTTATGTGCCTGCACTATGGGAGGCAAAGATCAGGCTTGAACTCAGGCTTACATTGTTTAAACTTGTCACACATATTTTTGCTCACACAGCTGACTATTCCCCTCAGCTCAGTGTCCAAAACCAGATCCATATGGCTAAAAAGAAGACAGTTTTTAAGCCAGGTGCCATAGACTAGTTGTGTCCACCTTACCCAGCAGTCAGTCCTAGGGCTTCTCTGATACCATGTGGTGCCCTGTGTGGTCCTAAAGTGTAATATTTAATTGAGTGTACTTGTGGGGTTTTTTGGTTGATTATTTTTCAGATCAAAGTGTGCCAAAGACATGAGTGCAGCTATGTCTTCACCTCATGGAAGTGACTCTACATGTTGCATTCACTGAGTGGTGGCAAAGTCACAGCAGGCAACCTCTTGCTGGACCTGTGAAAAAATGCCAGTTTTAGCAGGACATGGACATACCAGAAGAGTGGATCAGCCCAAGACCTGGTCCACCTAAGTTCTTTACCACCTCTGTATTAAATGTTGAAGAGGAACTAACGTGGCATGCAGACTTCATTTTGGCACTTGCACAATATGATGTTTCTAGATTGGCTTGTATTTTCTTACGAGTAGCTGGTGTGGGAGGTAGCATGGGAATTAGGGACACCATGGGACCAAAGGAGCAAGCTGCTGTGGGGTGCCAGGTGAACCTCAGCTCCAGGAGAATGGAGCAGAGATGCCAGCCTCGTGCCGATGGAGCTTCCAAGTGACGTGTAAACTGGGAAAGAGCATCCCAGAGCCTAAAGTAAGCATGGTTAGTGAGATACAAGGCTAGCAGTGGGGAGGAGACAGACCCCTGTCTACATCCATGGTACCCAAAACCTTCCACCTGAGTCCTTCTTGGTCTATCCTGGTCCCCATCCTGAAGTCCTAGGCCTTTCGCTTGACTATCTCCACACCTTTCTTTTTCTCCCACAGTGCTACTCTCATATCCATTGCAAAATCAAATTTTGCTACCCTTCTTCCTCCACACACCATGGAAAGAAGGAAATTGCTTTCTTTGTCTGTAGTCTTGGAATAAAATTAATCTCTACATATTCTGCTGAAGAGTGCTGAGTGGCTTTGGAAAAAAAAATCCCCATCTACCTTATAGCTAAGCACAAAGGCAGTTGTAAGCAGGGTATAGGTACAGTAGAGCTTGGACAGAGGGAGATTTGGGCTGGCAATGAGCTTTACTGCATTTTAAAATAAGAAGGTTCTTGTCATGGCAACAGCCTGTTTCTTTGTCCTGATCTGTCAGATCAGGATCTTATCACTGAACCTCATCTTCAACCCGAATGGCAAATTCTCATCCCAAACAAACCCTGCTGAGCACAGAATTGTGCTTATGATCTCTGACCCTTTCCCCAGATAACATATTCTGTATTCCAGTAAAAGCAAGTTGAAGTGCCTGTGATATGTTCCAGGAAATCAATGTTTTTTTGAGGAGGAAAATGAACTTTTCTAGCTCCTCTGGCCTGGTCTGGAGTTGGAAAAGACCTTAAAGATCATTGAGTCTAGCTGTTAGCCCAGCACTGTAAAGTCCACCACTAAAACATGTCTCTAATGCCAAATCTATGTCTTTAAATACCTCCAGGTATAGTGACTAAACTACTATACCTGGGCAGCCTCTTCCAATGCTTGACAACCTTTTCAGTGAAGAAATTTTTCCTAAAAATACATGATCACACTCCTCTTCTGCTCTCCCACAGCCTTGCTGGGTGCTGGCATATTTTATGGAATTCCTCTCATGTTGTTGGGGAGGCAGTGAGGAGGAACAGAGCCCCCTCAGGTACAGGGAGGCACTTTTCCATTGATACTATCTTTGTTCAATTCTTTATTTTAAAATTCATTGTGGATTGATCAGCGAGCACATTTTTCATGACTTAATGGCTGGCATTATTTGTTTCTGAGTTTAACAGTCCTCTAAAGCCACCAGTGCCCTTTAGGCTACAAATGGGATGCTGCTGGTAGATTTGTTTCACTGGATGCCTTTAGAAATCCTCCCTCTAGCCCCAACAATAACTTACTAAGTGAGAGGGATGGGAACTGGGTTTATGCTGCTGCTGGTTAGTACAAAACCTTCCTATCAAAGGCACATTACTGTGGAAATCTAGGATTTAGTGGGTCATTGGAAGGCAAGGTAACCATCAGAACATGCTACAGTTTGGCATCACAAAAGTAGCCTCAATCTGTGAAGCTTAATCTTGCATGCAGTGATTCATAGGTACACCATAAAAAAAAAGTGGCTCTGCAACAGTGAAGGAAGTTCAAGGCTGCTGCAAAGGGGGAAAGAATAATCTTGGTGGATGAGAAAAGAGCAATGAGCATGTATCAAGGAAAATTCAGGCTGGATTTGAGAAAAACCTTTTAAATGGTAGAAGCAGTGAAGCACTGCAATAGATTTTTCTGGGGTGGACATGGATCTACAGAACTGGAAATCTTTAAGAACTGATGAGACAAAAATATATGAGATAGGACATCACTGAAGCTGATCTTGCCATGGCATAGGACAAGCTAGATGACCCCGATGACCCCCTGAATTTCCTTTAGATTATTTTTATCTAAAAGTGTAGTTTTTATTTCATGGCTCTTGACATTTTATGCTTTGCTTGTAGTACTGCATTCTGGAAACAAGGACTGTAGCTGTCACTTCACAAGTTCCTAACTGTGATTCTGAAGATGAATTCTAAAGTGTGGCTAATAAAAAAGAAATAAAGTAAGTCCAAATGAGGAAACAGAGTGATTTTGAGCCACGCCTGTGTTTGTGAATGCTTTTTATTGACAAAACTAGGGAAGTCCAAAATATAAGGTAGAGGACCTTCTTTCTGGTGAGTGTTACATACTGTCGTGAAACTTGCAGTCCAGTAAGAACTAAATTTTGCTAGAGGCAAGGATTTTTAAAGGCTTCCCACTGCCTGAAAAACATGGAGGCTGTTGTCTATGAATATTTATTTATCCCTTTTTCACCAGGAAAACACTTTTACAGTCATTACAGCAGTGCTTTAGAGAGTTTAATATAATTGAGATGATGTAGGCAGGGGAAAAAAATTGTGTTTTGGAGGTGGAGCTCCCAAAGGAAACTGAATCCTGGCTCCAGCTACATTTTCTTGCTAGAATCCTGCTTTTTAGATAAATGTCAGACAGGAGTTCGAAGCTGAAAATAGAAGCAGACGATGAAAATAATTCTAATCGCTAAAGCAAGATACAGAAACAACAGAATAGGAAAGTGGTCCTAGGTGGAGCTAATAAATCCATGTCTGACAGCCGGATACATTGGAGTGTACAAATTATATGCTTTTATCCAGGGAGATTTTTTGAGCAAGATTGAGGTTTTAATGTGATTGCCTTCTTGTGACAATTAGAAGGAACTGCATGATTCGTTGCAGTAAGAGGGCATGGAGTTAAGGTCACCGAGTGCTCAGTCTTCCACACTGCACTTGAATCACCTTCGGTAGTAAAATGCATGCTCCATTTTAAACAAGAAAATAGAGGCAAATCACAGTAGCTGAGAAAGAAAGGAAGCATGCACACGCTCTTCTGAGTGTAGATGAACACTGAATGTCATGTTAAGAGAATGGTTAAAAGACAGAAAGAAATAAAAATGACATGTCCTATTTACATTTCTTTGTCTATTTTAAAATACAGTTCCTCTATTCTTGTGTTATTGCTGAAATACATGGATATTTAAGTCACAGGAAAAAAATAACACATGAAATGCAACACCTCCTTCCCCTATACCCCCCGTTTCAGGGATTAAAGTAGTGTGGATACTTTGATGTTTTAAATTCTAATTCCTTTGTTGTGATTTTTGTGGTGGCTTTGAAGGTTACTTTGTAGATTTTTTTTTATTTTCTTTCCAAATAGTTTTATCAAGACATGCTTCTATTACAGCCAAGGCACTTAAAGGAAATACATTATTTAAATGTGAAATGGAAAGAGAGAAAATGTAAGACTACGGTGCATTTTTCTTTGTCATTCACAGACATAATAGAACAACTCAGAAGACATAAAAAAAAATAATGCAGGAAACGGCATAGTCTCTTGTCTTATCTGCTAGCCACATCCGGATGTGGTCCTTCCACCTTTAACTAACACCAGCTTTGTTTTCAGAATACAAACAAGTAAGTAGCTTATATCTATGTACTATGAAGGGGAAAAAAGCAAGGCACTGATTTAAAAAAATGGCTGAACAAACCTACTGCTTCTGGCAGTTGAAAAGGGTCTTTCTTTCTAACTGCTTCCATGCATTTATACTATGCCAACCATTCTCAACCCAATGCATTTTATTATAATAATAATTGTTCTTTATTGCAGTAACATGTAAGGATTCCAAATAGGGTTCAAGACCCTATTATTCTAGGCACCATCCATGTGCATAATAAAACCATCTCTGCTGTAAAGAGCTTACGATCTTGACATATGACAAGGCATAACAGTAAAAGAGAACAAACAATTGCAGGGGAGGGGTGGAAGAGAAGCTATCAAGAAAGTCAATACACAGGGTGTGCTAAGTAGCAGTGTCTGAACACTAACTGATTAGCTATTGTCGAGGGCTTTGTATAATCTGTAGAAATAGTTTTTCACTGTGCCTTCTGTATCACTGTGCCTTCTATATCACTTATTTTCCAGTTTATAAAATGCAAATGTGGTTGTTACACCTCTTGAATAAACTGCTGGTGGGAGTGGGGGAAGGAAAGCTGAAAGATGGAAATTATATAGGATCTCTAAAGGGTAAGACATAAGGATAGGTGAGCTTACCTGATACCTGTACCCAAGTACATTAAGGGAAATTTCACTACTTTAATCTTTAAAAAATCTAAAGGTAAGTGGGATCACTTTTGATGTTAATACCTTTATCATATTGCAGATATGAGAAAACAATGCATATATGCACAGTTTGTGGGTGAAGTATCTTATTTTTTCCCCTAGTTTAAGAGTTTTTAAATAGTGAACATAGTAATTTGGATGC
This sequence comes from Dicrurus megarhynchus, assembly GCA_013399195.1. Taxonomy (NCBI): domain Eukaryota; kingdom Metazoa; phylum Chordata; class Aves; order Passeriformes; family Dicruridae; genus Dicrurus; species Dicrurus megarhynchus. The sequence continues at coordinate 2,602,925 of VXAD01006100.1, forward strand.
ATGGTAAAAGAAAGGCTGAAATAGCTTCTTTGACTGAAATGCGGAGACTGAGATCTCAATTTTCTCTTCCTATTCTTCAATTACATGGTCATAACACCCCTTCCCAGAACAGAATTTATATGGATTTCCTATAATACACATGGGTGCTAGCATCTTGTAAATTTTCTGCTAGTCAATTATTATGTGAGCATATAAATGAGAATGGATTACCACAGAAGATTTGAAAGTAGAAATAAAGATAGCTGATTTTTTTTTTTTTTTTTGTCTCAGCAAAGCCTTAAGAGAAACTGTAAGCATTGGCAGTTCATCAGTTTAAGCTACTAAATGTAGTGTTTCGGAAGTATTATTATTCACTTGTTTGAAGTGAAAAAGAAGTTGTGGAAAAAAATAATGGTAATAATGTTAAACAAAAATAATAATATAATAAATAAAATAATATAATAATAAACTAATAAAAATAATAATAAAATAATGGTAAACAAAATACATTAATATGACAAAAAAAGATGTCATTTAATAATATTTCTCCAGGATGTGTACACAGAATCAGTACAAGATGATGAGGTCCTGGCTGGGACAGGCAGAACTGTGCTCAATGGAGAAATTCTGTGATGCCTTTGCAAGTTGCTCACGTTCATGATGGTTCAGGCAGCTCCCTAAACTTTTCTGTAGTTCCCTCTTTTGCCCAGGCAGCACTGCCTGTTCCTCACTGGCACATGTGCATTTTGCCATCAACACCCCTATGAGTGATGCTGCCAAGAGTCTTCATGTCACACAAAGCTGTGCAGTGATGGTAGAAGTGCTGGAGGTGCTTCACACGGACTGTCAGAGACTTAACTCAGGTGCCTAGTGCTGAACTGTGCTGAGGATCTGTTGGCTGTGGGGTGGGAACACCAGGCCAGGAGCTGTGACTGTAGTTGCCTCTTGGGGACCAGGATGCTCCTGTGAGCTGCCTTGAATGTGAGAAGATTGAAGATGCTAAAGTGCCTGCAGAGCTGAGGAGAGAGTGTGGCTCCCAAGGAAACATGGCTGTGGTAGTGATAGCAGGGAACAAGGCTCATGGGTCCAGTTTTTATTGGCCAGACATGGGCTGAGCCACTTTCGGGAGAGCATTGGTTGAATTCAGGCAGTTAGTCTCCTAAGTAGCCTGGAGATGGACTTCTCCAGAGGGACATTCAGAGCAGACTCATGTACTTTCTCTCAATCTAAATTCTGTGTAGGCAGTATAAAATTATTCAGCCCTGTCTCTGGGGAATGATCTCACTGAAAGTGAATCCCACAACTTTGTTGTCTTCTTTAGTTAATATATTTAGCATAAAATTTTGCTATATGTTAGTATAAAATTTACAATAAAAGAGTGTTTGCAGTAGCTTTTTCCTTTGAGCTATGAGCAGGGATATTGCTGTGTAACTATTTGTGCTGTGCATCCATTCTCCACGGGAGGCTATCAGAGAATGGCCTTCTCAGTTCCAGTGACTATTGCAACCAACAAGTTTTGCCTCAGTTCAAGATAGCTGTCACCTCCAGAAATCAGTGATCATTGTGAAGTGCTTTTCTCCTTCCACTGAATTCCAATAGCTCTTTGGCAGCTTAATCCAGATGTCCTTTAGATGGGTAAAATAAACTGTGATGAATCTCACCTCAGTGCTACCTCCTTTCAAAGGATGTAATGAGTAATCAGCAGAAACTCTGTGGCAAAGCATCACTCCTTTAGAAGAACTTTTCTGAAAAACCTTTAGCTGGAAAACTAAAATGTGTGGTGTCTCCATCTCTCTGGCTTAGTGCACTAAAAGCATTAAATATATGAGTCTTAGCTTTTGCTCTTTTCCTATATTTTCCTTCTGGCTAGATCCAGTGCTCCCTTCTTTGACATGATGGCTTTGATATATTGTTAGAGTTGTTATTTACAGATGACATGGGGAGCCAAATCCAGCTGAGCACTACACCAGGCAGTGGCTTGTCTGAGAGGTAGGTACTGCAATGGTGACTTTAGCTACCATTTTCTCAGATTTAACCTTTCATACACGACTGTTTTGCTTATGAATTTAAAGTTGCTCATTTCTGCTTTCTGTATCAAACACATGTGCACACACACACATGTACACAGATGTGTACATATAATCTGTACATGTGCACACACATGCGCTTTTGCCCTGAATCTGTGAAACAAACAAATATTCTTTTCCTGATCAACTGAATTGTGTTCCACTGTTTGCCACTGTTTTACAAGGTGGATTTTAAGAATTTAGCAGAAAATATAAAACCCATAGGAAAAAAAGCTAGCTTTCAATCCAGTCAGTGTCAATTAAAAGGGAGCTTCTGATGCAAATGCCACATCAGCACCAATTTTGTCACTAAGAACTTTAAGATCAGAAGCAATTACCTTCAATAGCACCTTGTTTTTATGTGTCTACCCTTCATAGCCTTGGCTAGTAACTCGGCCTACACCATAATTTACACTGACATCTAATTTCAGTGGATCTGCAAGCAATCTAACTGAAGATGGAGATACTGAGAGTGAGGAGTGCTGCTTTATCACCGCAGACATAAAGATTCATTATTTTTTGCCAATTCGGAAAGTGAGACTTATGGAAATGAAGCTTTTTTTCATGTGCGTATGTGCCTGTTTTGCATATCTCATTACTTGAATTATTTCCTGGTTTAGGCAAATGATTGCTGCCTTTAACTAGATGATTAAACACTCTAACACCTCACAAAGGAGAAAAAAACCAGCCAAGTGCTACTAGCATTCAGTAGATTTACCATTTTCAAGTGTCTCTGCAAAATGAGAGCAAAAGAAAAAGAGTGCATTCATTGCTAATCATATTCTTTGAAGTATAGTAGAGACCTGGCAATTTTATATTGTGTGTGAAAGTAACAGTATTAGACTAAGATTATTTTAAGAAACACTTTTATCATTTTCTAACTGACAGAGAGGGCAAGTCTGCCAGCCATGCAGGTTGATGTTTCCTCGTGAAACAATGAAAGAACCCCACAATGATGTGATTAATGACTTGCATCCATTTTCTCTGATCCTCAAACTTGAATATAGAAAGCAGAGCTGATCTCTATGCTATTATCCAGCCTTCTATTCAGACCAGGCTAATACCAGCACAACTTCTTTTATGACGCTTGTTCCCCAAGCCAAGAAATTTGCATATCACAGGGAATAAGGTTATGTAACCCAGTTGTTGATTTTGATGGCGCAAAGAACTCTCAGGGTTGTTTTTGTCACAAAGAATGTGGTTTTAAAGTAGGTGTTAAAAAAACATGTATTCTTGCTTGTTATTTTACAGGATGCAAAACTGCTTATTTTTGTAAATACATAATTAGTAAGAGAAATGCTGTATGCCAGCATGTACCTTTTCAATTAGTGTTATGCAAATGGTGGAACAAGACAATTGTTACTAAAGGCAACTCTCGCTTCTCTATTTGAAAATGCAATTGCCCTTACAGCTCTCTTTCACAGACTGCTTGGAGATTGTTGTAGGTCACTTTCTTACAAACTCTTACAGAACAGTTGTAAATGCCATAAATCAAAAGTTTAGGTGACTTATGTTTTTGGTTCATGTTCTTAAGGTCTGCCAGAGAAAGTGACCCATTTCAAATTGGACCAAAAGACAAAGAGCCTGAACACTGAAGGACACTTGAGTCTGACAAGTGTTGCATAAGGACCATGATGCCGAGGGCAGTGTACTTGTTCAGCACATGACTTACCACTGTTGTCCACTTGCACATGAAATGATCACCATAATGGAAGGGAATAAGGAAAAAAGAAACCTGCTGTGAAGAGGGAGAAGGAACATGGGAGGGAGAAGTTCTTACTGATGCCTGTTGTAAAAGTATTGGCTGCAGGTTCTTAAAGTATAAACCAAACTGATGAAGGGATAAAAAAGGACAGTTTTACTGCTTTAGTTTCTTGCCATTTTTCCATGATGGGAATGTAGGTTTTCTAAAGCACAACCTGTGGTACAGAAGTTACAGCAAACAAACAAATAAATACCAATGCAGATTAATATACAGAATTGACGCAGTCAGATTCCTGAGCTCCTAGTACTTAATCTTCTACTGTAACACAGCTGAATTGGCAGAAGTGAAAATGCACTTGGAAAGTTCAAGCATTTTTAATCCTGCTGCATATATTGAGCTATTAATTCTAAATTACAGGGGAAAAACACTGTTTTGATCAGAAGCAACATTAGCACTTTCCCTACAGAAAACATTCCATCTAGTATCATTTAGGCATCCCTAATTAATTTAGTCAAAGGAGTAATAAGATTAACTTAAACACCAACAGTTAGATGCCCACACTAAGGGCATTGGGAACCAAATTTTTTTTTTATCTTTCAAGATGCCTTTTGTTGCTCTAGGCATTATCCTGTTTGCAGGGCAAATGTTATAAGTATGAAAACACAAATGGCATCAGGCCAAACTGCACCTTTCCTATGTACAGACCAAAGTCTTCTTTTTGCCTTCCTGGAGGGCTGAGAAGTCAGTCACAACCATGCAACGTACTCATGGGGATGGCTTGCTCCTGGAGAGTAGGAAATCTATCCCTCCCCTGCCCTGCACCTCCACAGTCCCCACCCAGGCAGATGTTCCAAGTGGTCTCACTCCCATCATCAGACTTCATCAACCAGGTCCAAATGCTCCAGCCTTTCCTTAGTGGAAGCTTCTTCTAGATACAAGGCAGCCTTCTCAGAGCTGAAGTTACTGAGGCAGAACAGAGACCAATGACCATTTCACCTTCCTTGATTGATTTTCTTAGCAGTTACAGAAATGAAGGTCCTGAGAGCTCTGAAGGATAGCGAGATCTTTACATCATTCTTCGGTGAACCATCAGTCTTTCCCTTTGCTTTTTAGTTCTCCATTGACTTTTAATAACCTTTCTGAGACACCAATTTATTCCATTAGAACAGGAACTTTCCACATGAGATTTTCACAGTGCTTGGGGTACAAGTTAAAGATAAGTTTATACTACTAGTTTCAGAGGATATAGACATAGAGGAAACCTCCTTGAGCCTTCCAGACAACCAGACTTAATCTGCTTACTTCCAGAAATTCTTCCTGTTCAAGATTTTGAAATTGAAAACTTCATTACTAACATAATTTTTGTGCATATTTTTAACATCATTTAAGGCAGCTGTGATAACTTCTTTCAATAACATTTTGTCTGATTAGCTCTTCACTGCTGACCCAAAGATGACCCATCATTTTTGCCTTCAAAGACTTTTGTTAAAGAAACTTGTCAAATGCAATATGCAGAAACATCTGGGCCTTTTTTTTTTCTTGACATAAGTCCAAATATCTTTTATTCACTATAGTAATAAAATGAAATCTTCGTCTGAATGCAAATCTGATGCAGGGGTTTTAGAAAAATCTGGCATGATACCAGTCTTTCCTTAAAATAAGTTTTGATATAAACTAGTTCCACTTTATCTGCGCTATTGCTTCATATTTTTTTCTTTACTCTCTGTCACACTGCTAATGTGCAGTGCAACTACACTGCCTTTATGTTTATTTATGGTTTTCTGAAGAAAGCCTCTACCTGCTTCCCATCAGTATTGCTATTTCTCTATTTTTCTTTTATAGCTGTTAGAGCAGTTTAATGTCCTGTACTATTCTCCGCTTTGTTGTCCAGGCTTTTTGCATTAATCTAGGAACATTATTTCTCTCAGAAATCATCCTATTTCCTACATGAATTAAATTCAGTGACTTCCATAAGCTGCAATGACTTATACTCTCATTTATTTTTATATTTTTGCTCTTTTTTTCCCCCTTTTTTTTTGCTGTGAATGTTTCATTTTGTGGGGAAATTTATTTATTATCCTCCTACCTTCTGTGCCTTCTTATCCATTACTGCAGTCTTGTTTACCTGGCTTTTCTTTTCTCTATGTATTGGAAACAGATCTGAATTATGTCCAACGATATTCTTAATTTCCATGTTTCCTCATAATACCTGCCTACACTCAGGTTGTAGAATCTTGGTGCTCCAAGGATTTAATAGGAGCCAGCCTGATGAGAAGGTGCGGAGACACCTTTACTATTGCGAAGCCCCTGACAGACCTTTAGGGCAATGCTGCACACCCGAAACCCTCTGACAAGGATGCCCATTGTTTTGCCTCTTCCTAATGTTGGTCTGTGAATAAGAACTTCCATACAACTTAAGTACCTTTAGCATTACCTTGATGGAATAAGCAGTAATCTGGCTTTAATAAGCGTCAGATGTGTTAAATGTCTCACCTGCCAGTTCCCCGTGTTTATCCCTATAGCCAAGAAATTGTAAGATACAATAAATATGTATGAAATACAAATATTTATTATCACTTACTATATTTAGAGAAACACATGCATAAAAGAAAATCTGTATGTTAGATTATCTCTAAAAGGTTTCTTTCTTTCTTTGATCAAACAAGCTGTCAAGATGGTTAGATGGACTTGCACACACAAGGATTTATTGCACAAAATATTTCTCCAGCAATATTATGTTCACTAAAGAGAGCTCTTATTTTGAAGATACATATTACCTGATGAACCATCAATTCCCTATGAGTTTCTCTTCAGACTCAGATGTTCAGAATGTAAATTTATATCTGAAGAACTCTAAGTTGGCTTGGATTCTTGTCTGAACAAACTGCTGAAAATGATTTATTGAGCTAACTAATTTTCATAAAGATTTATGCTCTTCGGCTATAATTTCTAAAGCCACTGATTACCTAGGTTTTAGGCTGACTATCCTAGTTCATAACTGATCACAAATATACAAATCTTTAGGAAAATGCTCCTTTCCCCTAAGTGAGTGGGAATTAACAGGCAAATAAACCTTCATCATCATCATCATCATCATCATCCTGTCCAAAAATTTTATTTCTAACAAACCCCATAATTCTCCTTATTTTCTTTTCTTATTCCTGTCCTTTTCTAGAAGGTAAAGATTCCCCTAAAATAACTTTAGAGCTCACTTCTTTTAATATCCACCCCAAACATATTATCATGGAAATATTTTGTCCAGAAGGGATGTCTGGAGCTCATTTAATCCTGCTAAAAGTAAGCTCAGTTTCAAAACTTGATCAGAACCATTTTGAAACAATTGTGTAAATTTCCAAGCTTGTAGATCCTGAAACCTCTCTGGGACCTTGTTCCAGAGCTTGATCACTCACACCAAGGACATGCTACACCTGGTGACAGTTCGAAGAGAAATCCGGTTCTGTCTTCTCTGTAGGTCACTTTTAGGTAGTTGAAGGCAGCAACCTGAACTCCTTCCCTGCCCCCCCGTTCTCTGCCGTTCTCCCTCCACCAATGCTTTCTTTTCTCCAGGGTGAACAAATAATTTCCCTTTGGTGTCTTCATGTCATGGGCTGTAGTCTTTTTAGTAATCAGTTGGGAGAATCCAAAGCTGGATTTGGTTTCGGATGGAGCTTCACAAGAGCAAAGCAAAAGCAGATAACCACTCTCATACCTTCTGGACACTTTTGCTGCCCAGAATGCTGTTATTCATCACTGCCATTAGAGTGCGCTGCTGCCCCACGTACAATTTTCTGTCCGCCATGCCCTTTGGCAGAGCTGATTTCTAGCCAGCCACCTCCAGCTTTGCTGTTACCTGTGGTTAATGTTATCCCAAGCTCAGGACTCTGCCTTTGCTTTCCTTCACCTTCATGGGTCAGCTGTTCATCCATCTGTCAAAGTCCCCTGCTTCCCCTCCAGTGTATCAACCGCTCCCCTCTATTTGGTGGTGTTCAAACAAGATGATCCTATCCCAAACGTATTCAGTAGTATCAGTCCTTGAACTGAGCAATGAGGAGAGTCAGTTTTAATCATATGCCTGTTAGATTCTGACCTGTTGACTGCAATACTTTGAGTGCAATGATCCAGCCAATTTTTCCCTCTCCTTGAAGTTTGCCCTTCCTGTTCACACCCGTTCAGCGTGCCTACAAGAATGCTAGGGGAGACTGTGTCCAAGGCCTTGCTAAAGCCAAGGTAAGTGACACAGGCCTCTTTCCCTTTGTCTGCAGAGCCAGTCATTTCAGCATGCAAGGCAATCAAGATTAATTAGGATAATTAAGGATAATTATAGATAAAGGATAATTATAGAATTTCTCCTACCTTCCATCAACTTCACAGCCAGATTTTATATCCTTACTTTTGTGGCTACACTGCTATTCCAGATTCTCTGTCTGCACTGGTGACAGACTTATTAATTTCTCTTTCTAATTAGTCCCCAGTTGCATAGATTTGACTCCCTTCATGAATCTCAGGTAGTCTCTTCCTGCTTCATCACTTCTTTTCCCTTGAAAACTCTGCATATCACCCACATTTCTCTTTGGGCTTCAGTCTCTAACTATATCTGTCTCCTGTTCTTCTCTTGAGAGCCCAGTTATTTCATTAGTGGTGCTGCAGCTTCTGCTTGGCTTTTCATGATCCTTCAGAGCTTCAAAGCTCTTTATATAGAAATACATTTATAACTTGGTTGTATTTACCTTTGAGTAGATTACTGGTGCAAATATTGCTATATGTGAACTTGGAATGGAATTATGCACTAGCTTAATCATAGCTATTGGAAATTTCAAAAGTATACTTTGATTTACACAGAGTAGAACACACTTTACAGAGCTTACTGATAGTTAGGCTAACATTTAAAATTGGTGCACAAATTTAATATGCAAAAGATTGAACTGCACACAAGCTGAAATGCTCTCTATGTTTGTAGTAGGGAAAAAATGCATGTCTGCATTTGCAATTTCAGTTGGTGGATGCACAATTTATATGCATAAGCTGCAAATGTGGGCTTTAAAAGAAAATAGTAATCTGCTGTATATCTTGGAGTTTTGGCAGGCTTTGATTTGCACCTAGGTAATTGTCTTACACTGCAGACCTGAAGGATCAATTATAAAGCTTTTAGATGGTGACCACAGCAGTATTTAGGTGTAAAAGAGATTATTGTAGTAAATGAATCTTGTCTAAAAAATAGCAGAAGAAAATTTGTTTGGCATTCAGTTAAAAGCACAATGACTTTATCATTTTTCTTGACTCAGAATTTTGGCTGTGACTCTTCTGGCTCACACAGTTGCAAGAGAAAAAAAGGATACATGCTTCCCTACCACTCTATTTCTTATCCAGAACCAAGAAATTATGTTCTAGAAGAAACCATTTAAAGGACAACCAATCTGACTGCAAGCATCTAGGCCTCCAGCAGTTTAGCATGACTCTTGCTGCAATGACATCTGCAAATATGTATCGTTGCTGCAGTGTGCCTCCTAGTGTTTCCTGTAATTCCGTGTCAGAAACCACATTACTTATTGCCTGCTGTGTTCCATACTGTATTCCAGTGCTTACTGCTGTAGTGGACGTATTATGCTCACCAAAACAGTATGCCTGGGCAGATAGGTAGACACGTCCCCCTGTGTGCCTGCAAATGCAAGCTGCTCAGACTTATGTGGTTTCGTCTACACAAGAATGCATAACTGAGAGAAGTGAAGAGATTTTGACTGAAATATATATAAATATATTTCTTGAGACACAAATACGTCATGACATGTATAGCATTCTCATTGTCCAGAGTATTACTTTTGAAATACGTACCTTCTTTTTTCCTGACTGATGACTTATTTCAGCAAAATGGTCTTTTTCCCCATGGAAGTGGATCATGATAAATGGATAGAAAGTGCTAAACTTACCTCATGGGTTACTTTTCAAGTAACTTGACACTCTCATTGAACATTCTTATCCTAAGAGCTGACAGCATCTGAAGAGTGGGTGGCAGAGATCCTCCTGTGGGTACCTAGCATTTCATTCTCTCTACTTAAGACAGTATAAATTTGGGACCAAACTGTTTGTGTCTGAACTGGGAGAAAGGCATTCTAGTCCCTACAGTCGATGTGTATCTGGCAGAGCTGTTGCATTGCAGCCTCATTCCAAACAATTCATATGCAGGGCCAGAACTTACGACCATCCATCCCATTGAATGCCAAAACCAGACATGCAATAAATGAAACAGACTGAAAACAGCTAAAAGACAGCTAAATACAGCTAAAAGGCAGAAAGGTTCTTATGGAAGTGTTGCCAAGCTGAAACTCTACGACGTATAATGGAATGCAAATAGTTTTCTGTATTTTAAAAGACACAGTAAGAAGAGTTTGGAAAGGAATCTTAAAATTAAAGAATTCTGGCAGACCAATTGCATAAAGACTTTTAATTTAGCCCTTTTTCCATACACGTGATCCTGCCTTCTTTTTTTACCAGATTAAATACAATTTTTTCCCTAGAAAGACCCCATTCTTTTTGTCTTAAATTGAACTTTTACGCCCCTAACTAATCAAATTCCATTTTCTCACCTCAGTTTTCACTTTCTCCTGTACTTTTACACCAAAGAAAGACTGAATGATGAGTTTGGATTTTTTTTTTTTTTTAAGAAAAACTCACCCTGGAACAGGCTTAGTCTGAACAAGAATGTTAGTCAGAACAAAATGGTTTGTTCAAAGTTCTGAGCATTTCAAAGCAGGGTTGTATACCGGGAAATACTGAGCAGGTTTAACAGTAGGTTTGTTTCCAGTACTGCTTGGTGTATCTAATTAAAACTGGGAGAGGAAAAGAAATAGCTTAAGACCCAAGCAAATCAAACTTAAACAGCGTCAGTCGTACACTTTCAAAGCACCATGCCCACTTTTCTTGTCACTGTTAACTGTTGCTGCTTTTTCTGCTAATGCTAGCCAATCACAGGATTCAGGTTCAGAGGAAATAATGGTGTAGCTGTCCATCAAAGAAAACAAGGAATTGGTTATTTATAAAAAGTGAGAAGGCCAATCTGAAGGAAGTTCAGGAGTTCTCTGACTTTTACTCTGTGGCAGTATGTCATCAGTCTGAAGCTGAAATCTTTGAATGTCCAAGAGGAATAGTCTGAGTATTTCTCTGACATTGGATAATTAGGACAAGAGCCTTCTGAATGTATTTGAAAGACATTTGCTAAATGTATTTGAAAGACAGAGAGATAGGAAAAACAACACTCTGTGTACCCATGACTATTCTCAAACTAACCAAATCTGTATTTTAACATGTTGTCATAAACCGTGGATATAACCAAGTGTGGGAAACAGAAGTCTGAGAAGAAAACAGTGCAAGAAATGGTGGAAATGTAGTTGAACACATGAATAGAAAGTGTGTCATTGATGTAACCAGATACAAGGAAAGTATTTTTAATTTTTTTCTAGTAACAGAATTTTGTATAGGATCACCAAGGCCTTGTTTCCTTGTTGGAGAGAAACAATTCAGGAGAAATTTAGAGCTATCTCAAATTTAGACTGAAAAGTCAGGTCAGGTAGCAAAATAGAAGACAACATTTATTTTCCTTTTGAATTGCTATCTTAGTGAATGACTTGACCAAAAAACCCACTCTAATACTACAGGAACACCAGATGAACTGAACTTTACAAATCAGTTGCAAATGGTACCTCTGAAGCCTTACCAAATAAACAGCCACTTGCAAGCAGCTGGGAGGAATTGTGTTTTCAAAATGCAAACAGATTTGTCAAGTAAGGGCAGGGCTCATGCTGAGAACTTTGACCTCATATTCTGATTTAAGCTAATTTCCACATGAGAGACATTGTAGGGCTGCAATGGATGGCTGCAGTCTGCTTGACTGGACCTTTGATTACCTCTTGACATCCCCCGTATTGAAGAGCCAAACCTAAACAGTTTTACCATTACTACTGGGTGTGCTTCTATTGATACTGGGAAATATTAATTTATGCTAGCTATGCTGTAGTCAAAGTAGGACAGAAAGGGTTATGTTTTATTCACCTTCAGAAAGGAAAGACACTGGAAGTCTGGAGGAGGAGTGACTTAGAAACCAGTCTCTTTCAGACGGTCTTCTTAAACAAGAGAGTGATGTTCACAGAAACAGCTACTCTGGCTTTTGGACTTCTACAAAGTGAAGAGAGAAAAAATGCTAGTTCTATTAAGTTGTGAGCAATAGGTATTACCTGGATACTTTGCAATCTTTTGGGCTTTTCTAGTTAATAGGATTTATGCTTCCTTCTTTGCAAGATTTATGTTTCTCTTATGCTAAGAGATACCGTATTTCAGTGCTGTGAGACCTAGAATGATGTCTTACTGCAGAAATGAATCTATGCAGATGACTGCGAGAGGAGAAACATAGAGACAGTTAATTCATTTTGAAGCCTATATATAATTTTACATGTCAGCCAGAATCTGTACCTATTTAATAGTATCATTTGCATTTACTCTTTCATATATGTGCTTCATTATGTTGGCATTTAGATTGATTTACATGACTGCAGCCACACGAGCAGATATTTTGAATCTCAGGCTCCCTGTAGCTTTTTCAATACCTGTTTGATTTGATTCTTTTTATTACAATGGTTAAGAGGTGACACTGTAAAAGAGCAAAAAAAGTCTTAAATGTACTTAGGACCTGATATGAAATCGTAGTCAGGGACACATTCTTTCTACCTCCACAACAGGAAGAGACAAATTATAAATGACAGTACTCCAGCTGACAGAATGCGTGTAAGATTAATAAAAGTGGGACCAGTGATTAACTCGATCACTCCCTGAATGATGATATAAAAAGTCTCAGCAAATGCCAGAATTTTATTTATTAAAAATGCTTAGGGGCCTGATGTTGCTGTTTGGCCTTTTCTGTTGAACGCACTGTAAGGATTCAAATTCTGCTGCAAGCTGATTTAAAATAGCACTGTAGTTATAAAATTAACTTCTTCATAGCATTGCTCTTGAGAATTAGGCTTAATTTGCCAAGATAAAAAAGTCACAAATGTTGATGCATCATTATCTGAAGTGTACTGCACACTTAGTTTTTATGTGGAAAAAAAGCATTAAAGAGCCAATTTGAGAAGTTGGATGAAACCACACCAGTAGTAAATATGGATTGTTTGCAGTTGAAATTGGTTTTAAATTGCCTCCTTCAGTTTTCTCTTTTTTTTTTTTACAGACAAAAACGTTGCCTCTTTTGAGGAACAAGCACCATGTAGTATTGCTAATGAAAATATAGAAATGAAGGAAATCAAATAAAATTTCTCTTATGGGTTAGTCCCTAGATATTACGTCTATAAAATATTTTTTAAACTTTTGTTCAAAGCAAAAATGCCACTAAGTTACTAGAATATTTTGACCTATCCATCTGATTTCATATTTCAATGGCAGTAATTCACCTGGAAAGATCATCCTCTTAACATCTTGAAGTTAATGAATTTGTAGCCTGTTTACCTTGGAAAATGTGAAATATTTGAAACGACAAAAAACCCCAAATGATTTGCATTTAATAAATAGAAACAAGGCTAGGCAGCTTTTAACCCTTATTTTCTGTGGTCAGAAGTGCATCTGATCTTGTCCAAAATCTAACAAATCAAGAAATTATGACCTCTCAAGGTAATAAAGGCACTAGTACTTAGTGGAATCCACTGGATTTCTTGCTGGATGAAAAAATATGATCCTATTAAACATTTATCCTCCTCTGTGCAGTCCGAACCTTAACTGCAACAGGTAGCCTAAAGAGTAAAATGGAGTCAGAGACCTTTTGTACCAGAGAACTATAAGCCACATTTACTGTTTTAATTTTTTTAAGCTCTGTGAATGGATGCTTTTAGGCCCTCTCACATGTAGCTCTAGTTTCATTTCTGTGCTCAAAGGGGACTTTTTGTTGAGAGAAGGCCACTTTGGACTTAAAACCAATTCGCAGTGCAGTTCAGTGAACTGTGAAGCCTTCGTGAGGTTCCCAATCCTATACCTAATCAAATCCTAACTGTAGCAAAAAACCTCTACAAACAACAGAATAATATGCAAATTATTATTTCCTTCTGAAGCAAATCCTTACTCTGAACTAACACTCCTCCCAAGAGCTATATAGATAATTTCATTGGATGAAACTCTTCCTTCATTTTATGTTATCATCTAGTGCCAATTTAATCTTCTTTAGCTGCTGTCTTTCCAAACAGTATTTGCAATACCAAACCTAGCCTGGACAGAACCCACAGGTTTGTTTTTCATCTCTTCCACACAACCTTTCAATCTCCATTGGCAGAGCTTTTGAACCCAGCAGACCGTGTAGTTCTGCAGCTTCTGCTTTCTCTGATGAAACTTTTACTCACTCTCACTTACTGTTCATAAATATCAGCCCAGAGAATCAGTTCCCTGGAAAACAGAAAATAAAGTGTTTTTTTCTGGAACCAGCCTTCCTCCTTCTAATGGCAGACCTGACAACAAAAGGCATCAGTAAGAGAGTTGTTAAGTTCCTGTACTCAAAAATCCTTATTACAAATTTAACTAGAATCTCCTCTATAGACTATATTAAAATACAAATTGTTTCCTTTCCAGAAACTGCCTTCTTCTTCACCCAGAGCCTTTTTGAATATTTAAACCTGGTATTTTTATTGCACCTTCCCACAGCCCAAAATCTAAGCCCTAATCAACATCCAGAAAAAGAAAATTTAAAAGGCCCATTTTTTGATTTCTGAAGCCTTAATTCTAGACTGCTATCATTTGCAGGTTCAAATACTGAAAATATCTCTTCAAGATTTGCTTTTTGTATTAAAAATTTACAACTCACTAAGGAAAAAAATCTGTGTCTACATGCTCATGAGTTCACAGGATCTGAAATAAACCTATCTCTTTGGTTTGTCCAGTCCATGATCTTAGCCATAGTTATGGCCCCATCCCTAGGCTCTCAAATGGAACAGAGAGATGGGCAGAGGAAAAAAAATGAAAGAAGATGAAATTCTCTTTTTTGGCCACAGTAGAACAAAATGTCTCAGCAAGTCCTGAAGGATAAAGAAACATGAATTTATATTCATGGCTTCAGGCCCTGTTCCCGGGAAAGTTAGCATGAACAACAGTTCTACTCATATGCTAATAAGTTTTACATGTTTACAAGAACAGAGTCAAACAACAAAAAAACTTCCAACGAGAAGAAGCTTTCTTCTGAATTGGCTCCCTGAAACCTTCGGCCATGCAGTGTTCTGTAAACATCAGCAGAGTCAAGTTCCCGGGTTTGTGCTTCATGGTGGCAGACACATATACAAGGAAAAGCAAACCAGAAACTGTTGATTTACAATTCAGGTATTGGAGGATGCCTCAGTAAAATCCCCTTTCCATGCTTTGTTCTCAGAAACTTAAACAGAGCTCAAGAAAAATAGAACAGTAGGGTTCACCTCTAGTCCATCAAAAGAAAATAGAAATAGTTTCTCAAAAAAGATGGCTGAATCTCCCAGGATCAACCAAAAAGACTGAGTCGTAAGAGGAAAAAATTATAAGGACAGTTTGAAAATACATATATTTATAGGACTAGAGAGTAATTTTCTGGCACTGATGTTTATCATAGGCCAGAGATGGTCCATTCACTCTCTTTTCTACCCTGCCTTTGCTAGAGTTTAAAAATATCCCCAAGACATGAGCTACAAAAATTGAGCAATTCTTTACATCTGGCATGGAGCCTCATCCTAGGTCACAGAATCCTCATAAACTGTGCACTTATAATAGTCTGCATCTGAGAATAACAGCGTACTAGAGAAACTGTTGTCCTTGGTTACCCTTGTGGGACTAGAAGAAAATATTGACCGTAATCTGGGATGGCTTCCAGGAGTTCTGCCACAAACCTGCAGTCCTCAATTCTCTTGAACTTAGAAACATCCTGCATACCCTCCAAGATATTTTAAAAAGTATATAAATTAAACTGCCTTGGGTTTTAGTCTAGGCACGAACCAAGACAAAGGAATTTTTCGGACACTATTGTAAGGTGATGCTTATTCATGATATGGCCACTGCTAAGCTTAACCTACTCCACAGGCTTCTGCTGTTTTTCCTTCTCTTTTAGAGCAAGCCACAGTCAGAGGGGAAAGGACAGGGAAAGAAAGTTATCACACAGACTTCGATAATCATAAGTGTAGATTCAGACCCCAACCTAAACCAAGTGAAAACTAGAGACTTTGGTAAAAAAATGAAGAGGTCTTTCCCTCTGACTTGGAGATGCAGGATCTCAGGCTGCTTCAGAACAATGCTTCTCTATAACCCTAGCATTAGCCATTCAGCAGCAACTATATTCCTGCTCCCAGTATTCCATCTGCAATTTTAAACTTTCCTGTTATGCTGTGCTTAAGAATGGAGATACTCAACTCTTGGAAAGTGAATGAAATAGGAATTATTTTTTGTTGTAACACTAGGTCATATTTTATGTTCCTGAGCCTTAAAAGGTCCAGTAATAGAGTAGGTGCTTCATCCTTTCTAATCCTAACCCCAACTATAAATTTAGTAAAGGGAGCTGTCTTGGGAAAAATCACTCACAGTGATTCACCTTTTACAATAAGTTTACAGAAGTTCTATACAAGGAAGAAAATGAAATAGGAGCTACTTTCCTGCTCTGACATCCTTTATCAATTTGCATCACTGCCAGGATTAGGGGGGAAAAGAAACTTAGAAGTCACTATGTTCTTCCTGAATCATTTTTTACCAGCTCTAAGCAAGTCCTGCAGAATCAGCAGGTTCCTGCTGTCCATGACCCTGAGCATAAGACTTGAATCGGGGTTTAACAGTAAATCAGAGATCTTAGAGTAAACTACTGCCTTGATTGTGGGGTTTTAGTCAGCAGTAACTGTAGTTTTTAACAGACTGTTATGCTTAACCAGAACCCAATGGCTCCCAAACTCACTTGTCAACTGTAATTTTGGGAAATAATGATCCTAAAATATGATATTAGGGAGTTTTAAAATGAATCCATAATAAATCAATGTCTTTCTCTAGTTCTGACCCAGTCCTTACCCTGTTTTAAAGGGTAATGCTTTGTCAATGTTTTTATTAGATTAGATAAAAAACACAAAAAGCATTCTCCCTTCCAGAATCATCATTCATCAATGCCTGATTAACTGATTGGTGGGATTCAGAATTTCTCAAGACCTCTGTAATCTTAACTTAGGCTTAATGACAGATTCCTAGTTCGGGTGTCAAAACATTAAAAATTATTCTTAATTTATAAAACCAGCATTGTGTAACAGTATTCAGCATTCTGGTAGCTACAGCACTTATTTCTAGTGCAGGAGCCCTAATACACAGATCAACATTAGTGAAAGGACTGAAAAAAACTCTTCTGTCTCCAGGATTCGTTCTACTTCAGAACAAGAACCCAGGTATGTTTGGCAGAGGAAACCCTTTGGTTATTGTCCTCCACAACTTCCACAGTCTTAAGAAAAACCAAGGGAACAATCTCTGTACAGGAAAAGACATGAAACATTTACTTATTTTCATACTCAACTTTGTTTTCATACTCAACTTTCTACAAAGTGTAAGTCATACAAGAGAGGAATATCTTATTTTTCTGAAGTTCATTACATAGCTGTTGGTGAAGGATAGGCTTCAGACATCTTAGTCTAGCATTCAGATTAAAGTGGAACATCATACAAATTACAGTTAAAAGTGTAGTTCTCCTGGCTTTGAGTTATTTTTTGCCATAGCATTACCTTTGGTGTGAAACAGCACAATGCAATAAACAGCAACACAATTTTGCTGTCACCACCCTGAGTGCACTACATGCCCTGAATCTGTCTCAACAGGGACCTTCAGCTTCCATCCACGGGCCAGGATTCCCATTTCAGCCTATATTCTGGTCCCTCTCCTGAGCTGAGAGGTAGGTTCTGGCTTCTGCTGTCCTCACTTGCTGGCTGTATTCCTGAGTGGACCAGACTTTGCCCTGCCTGACGATTGCTGGGCTGCCACCAGAGCCTGTCACTGTCATCACCCCTGCCCTGCTTGAACATGATGGGGCTGGGCCCTGTTGGTGCTGTCACTACCATGGGTTCACTCCTGGCTCTTTGGCCCTTGGGGAACAGCCCTGCTCTTGCTGTCCCCTGACACTCTATGCTCAGCAACCATAACCTTAATTCCAATTCCTTCTCATCTCATTCTTGTTTGAGGTCAGTGAAGTGTCCGAGTACATAAAAAAAATTAATGTCTCCTGCCTATTATGAAGCTTTGTCTGCAAAGCAAACACTTCAATCCCTTTAACCTAATCCATGGACCATTTTTTTCCTCTTGAAGCAGCCTTTGCTGAAGTTGAGCAGGCCTTGAGAAGAGACCTTAATGGAATTATAAACTATATAATCTCCTCACCATAAGTGAAAATGGAATTTTACCCTTAATAGTAATGCAATAAGTGAGTGTTGAGTGGAGCAAATGGTAATTTCCTCCTTCTGAAGCTTGCCTTCATGCAGATTCAGGGAACCTGAAGGAGTTCTGCAAGGAGCTCTCTAAGTCTGTTCTGCTCCTTTGCCTGACCTCCCTATGCACTCTTCCCTCAGTTAACAGCAATCTAGTCTGAAAAAAAGCCCAAGAAAAGTTATTAGCTTTCCTCATTTGCCTAGTTCATGTTTCTCTATGTAGTATTAACTGTGCAGAATCTGCTTTATATAACACTGTGTTTAACTACAGCACAAACTTCAAGCTAATAATATACCTTAACAGTAATAGTTAATCATAATAACAAATAATAATTTTGCAAAAGCTCTGCTGTGTGTGATCCAGGTCTCAGTTTAGAGAAATGCAGCTGTGTGACCTTGTCTCAATTTTATTGAAAACAAAAAATGAACTTTGTGAGAGTGTGTCTGTTCTGCAGGGTAACAAAAGCAAAAACCAAGTCAGAAGTGAAATCACTTGAGTCAATAATAGCAGTTGCTCGGGAGAAAAATACTGGCCTGAAGGAAAAATATAAAATTCTGAGACAAATCACAGAGAGTAGAAGAATGGCAATTTAGCAAGATCAAGGATCGTTCTTCTATAGGCAGTAACTTGACCTGATCCTTGCCATCTGGCTGATGACTGCTGGTCAGCAAAGAGCCCTTGTGTGCCTGCTGCTGGACTGTGAGCATTACTGCTAGTTCCAATTGTTTTCCATGTATAGAAGATTACTCTCTTGTTCTCATTAGTTTTGTATAATCATACTCACAAATCCCCTTCTTTAACACAGTTAAAGGTGCTCAAATAGGAGTGGTCTTCTAAAGAAAGAATTATAAGTCTTCTAAATAGTAATCAGAACACCAACTATAAGAAAAACCCCTAACAGAATATACCGTAAGTCATTTCTCTCTGTAGTATCTGGACCAGTCTTCTGTTAAAAAGGGCTTGCAAGAACCCAAAATAGAGCCTTTCTGTCCATAAAACTTATGCTTATGACAGCTTGCAGTTTAAATGAGGGACCTAGTTATCCTGTCTGGCATTAGAGAAAAATAATGACTAGTCTTCTTTTCTGGAATTTAACACTTTCCTATCTCAGGGATGTTGCATGGGCAAGAAACAAACAAGATTCTTCAGCCCCTGAATTCCTAATCCTAATCCTAATCCTAGAAGCAGCTCTTTATTGATCTTTAAGACATTGCAAGATCTAGCATTAAGTATTTCAGTTCTTAGACTACTGATGTAGAGCAAGTCACTCTCATGGGATTCATAGACAGGTCACAGGACTGTGTGTCTTTGGTATGGCAGAAAGAAGATGATACTACAGCATTTCTGATATGGCACTGAGTGCTGGTGCTTATTCATCTGATCTCTAACAACGCAGACTTTAGTCCTTATCCAGACTGCAACCTAATCTATGTTTAACTTCAGCTTGGTCACTCAGCTGAGAACTGAAGTCTTCCCTCCATTCAGTGTGACAGCAAGGGAGTCTTCTGAACCTCTGAAAAGGTCAGAGTGCTATGGAAAGGGGTTGCTGCTTCTGTCAGAGTAGACATTTGTGTTTACTGACAAAACCTATCAATTTTGAAGTTAGGTGGTAAATTCCAGCCCAAGAGTTGGCCTCCTATTACTGACAGTAAAAACAAAGAATACCTGATTAGTCTTGAATTTCATGCCTTTTGAAACTCTTTTATACATTTCTTTTGTAGATCTTTTGGGTTTGCCACATCAAACAGAGACATGAAAGCCTTGCCGCATCAAACTTGCAAAATTCAAACTTGTGAAGCATCTCTCCTCTACTTATATCAGATCAGTGTCATTAGGCTCTTCATGAGATAGCTGCACATATTGGCCTAATATAGTGTTATCCTGATATTTTATTGTGATTTCAACAACTCACAACTTTAAAAAAAATCTATTATTTGTACAGAGTACAGCTGAGTCTGATATTTTAAGGAGTCCTTGATACTAACAAAAGTAATTTCCCACTTATAAGTTACACATGCTGAACTAAAGAAGGTAATTTGGTGACACTGTGAAGAGTGCCAATTGAGTGCCACTGCAATTCCAACACTTTCCCTGGGCTATGGATATTATTACACTGTTTAAGATATTTATTTGAGAAAGAGGTTTGGAATAGGAAAAGTCCAGGGTAAAAAATGTGTATCTTCTACCATTAGGTTCTCAGAGGTTGACAAGGATACAGCCACACAATATGTTGTAGTTGCTATGATTTTCATATGTGATCACTTTGTTTATATGCCTATTAATTTCCAGTTCAGAAATGTTCGAGCAAACGTATTTTTATTTGCACAGCTGTTAGGGGCACAACAGTTATTTAGCATATCAATTATTATTCTAGTCTAAACAAATGTAGTTGTTTATAAATAGGTTTATTTCACATTTTTTCTATTTCTTTAAAGAGAAATTTAAATCCTCACAACTAAAGAGTGCAAGTATTCACATGTGGCTCTAGTGACTTGTTATCCATCATAGACAGTAAAGAGATGAAGTGAGCATTTAATGAACATCTTGAATTCTTTAGTGGTTAGAGACTTCATTGAGAGACATGGGGCAATAATTCAAAGTGACTGAAACACAAATTAATCTTATTGTTCCTCCACAATAGAATGAAATCTTTTTAGGGCAAGAACCATCTTTTTGTTCTCTGCTGGTACAGCATCTAGTGCTATGACATGTACTCACTTAGGGCTCTGAGGTGCTTTTACATTATAAATGGTAATCATAATAATCTTCCAATAGATGTAGTAGATTTAATAAACCGTTCTCAATGCAAACTCTAATTTAGAGATGTCATTAGTGCATACACTTTGAAAAGTCTATTGAGGGAATGTTGAGTGACTGAGTCTAGGAAAAAACCTGAATGTTTAATTAAATTTTATTGGCTTCTCATTCTTGACAGTGATTTCTATGGCAATGCAGTGTCTAAGAAGAGGGTGGTATATCCCCCAAAAGAGACAAAACAATAAAGTCTGTGCATCAGTAAGATACAGAGAATCTTTCGTTCTTTGAAAGAGTTAATCAAAACAGCTGGAAGGAATGAAGAATTCCTCTTCACTGAAACAGGGCACACTTCTGGGAGTGTGGTTGAGACAATCAGTTCTGTAGTAAGAGCACTAACTCTATAATCATTTTCCTACATCATGGACATTAGATACTGCAATATTAATGAATTTTGATGAATGATGGAAAAACCAGCACTGAAAAATTAAAATCTTAACTCTCTGGTAGAAAGTGAACTCCTTGAGAAACAATAGGAAAAGAAACACACTACTGTATATATAAAAGAGTGAATGCTTATGTGTGTATAAAATTACATATCCACAGGAGATACATATTCTATCATTCATTCTCTCTCATAATCTCCAGTTCTGAAAGACCTAGAGCAAAGGTGATTCTCTGAAACTGATTTGTAATTTTTTTTTTTTTTTTCAATATAAAGACTGCTTCAGAACACAAGCCATCATAGAATCAAATAATGGTTTGAATTGAAAGAAAAGTTTAAAGATCTTCTGTGGGAAAGTGGCCTCTGTGAGAGCAGAGTTTGCAGGTGCTGAGATAGCAAAGGCAAACTGACCTTGGAGAATGTGGAAAGTCCCTGGCCTCAGTCCAGGAGGAACCAGGAATGTAAACATTATTGCTGCTGTATATTAGAGAGCTGTCTGGGAATAATAAAGGAGAAAGCGTGCTTATGGCTCACATTGAGTCGTGTCTTGCTTTCCCTCGCCCGATGCGCCCCAACAATCTTCTAGTCCAACCCCTCTGCCATGGGTTAGGCCACCTTCTGCTAGACCAGGTCGCTGAAAGCACCATTGAACCTGGCATTGAACAATCCCAGGGAAGGGGCATCCACAGCTTCTCTGGACAACTGTGCCATTGTCTTACTACTCTCAGCATAAGAAATTACTTCCTAATATCCAATCTAAATCTTTCAGTTTAAAACCATTGCCTCTTGCTGCCAGTAGAGATCTTGGTAAAAAGTTCTTCTCTATCTTTTAAGCCTCTTTTAGCTACTGGAAGGCTGCTATATGGTCTCCTCAGATCTTTCTTTTCTCTGGGCAGAACTGTTGAGCCTTCTCCACGCTGAACATTCCCAGCTCCCTCTGCCTTTCCTCACAGGAGAGATGCTTAATTATCTTTGTTGACAGTCTCTTCATCATATTTGTCCACCAGGGCCACCAGGTCCTTCTCTGCCAACCTTCTTTCCACCTAATTGAACAAATGCTTCAATAACACTGGGTCAGATTCTAAGCAGTACAAGACATACTTTATAATAATATTGCTAGAAGCTCACTGGTGCTGCTGCCCGAAACCAGGTATGTAAAAAGATATAGCTTTCTAAATTGTAATGATTACTCCATGTTATAAAGAGGATAATACAGTTGAAATGGTAATAATTTAACCTGTGGCCCTGAAATGAATTTGATCTCAAACTGTGTCTACCCACCAATCCACAGCTGGCAAAAATAAAATGACAACGTAGAATTGTGGTATTTAATCCCAGACTTGTCTTATAAATATGATGCTCTATTTCAGATCTTATCTTTTCACAACTCTTGGTTAATAGAAACTGCAGTGAGAAATAACTGCTATTTGTCGTGGCCAGCCAGATGGCTGTGTAGCTTTTTCCTGGATGTGGTCTGGTTGTAGAAAGTAGTTATTTTAGTCCAAAGAGGCTAAATTACTTTCTGTGTGGAGTGAATGTCCACATAGTAAGAGTCTGAAGATCTCTATTTAGCGTGGCAGCATTTACCCGCTATAGCAAACTCACTGGATGCAATGGCAGCATGTGCAAGACTTACTGCACAAAGAATGGCTTTCATCTGAAAAAGGAGAAACATTTTCATGGGTGGAAAACATCACTTTGTTCTTTCCTTTAATATGGCTAGAAACTCAAGAATCGTATTTTACTTAGCCAGTGTAGGCAATGTAAACAGCAAAATTAAGCAAAAAACTAAACCAGTGATCAAATATTAGAACATAATTAGCAACCTAAGAAGTAGAGCTACTTAAAATAACAGTGGCTGAACAGGGAAAAGGTAATGCTTCACTGCAGGGAAGGATTTACTGGTCCAGAAAACCACTTCAGTAACTGTTTTTCTTCGCATTAAAGGAACAACAAATAATTAAGTTTCCAAATTTCACTCAGTTGGTTGCCTTCCTGAAGTTTAACATTTTTTAAAAATAGAAGGAAAAAAAATCAAGATAAAACAGGGAAAAAGGGAGATCTTTGGAGATCTGACACATCTTTCAAAACATTGCTCGTAAACAGGACACAGCATAGAGCACAAATTAAAGTAATACAGACAATCCCATCTTTTCCCATCATTTGACCTCTGCTTTGGAACTGGCAGTAAATATTGCTAAGAGTAAAGCACACAAATTCCCTAAGAGTCACCTCTGAGTCATTTTCCAGCACTATTATGCAAATATTGGTTTCTGCTCATTGCAGTTTGTGTTTGTGATATATACAGGCTGAAGAACATCAGCGCTGAGTCATCTGCTTAAGAGTCCCACGCCATAAATGTGATGGATTGTAACATTTTGCAGAGCACAAAAGGTAATTGAGTGGAGTCAATTAGGAAAGTAGGAGGGATTAGTGAAGAAGAGGTGAGCAATCTGTAAACTACAGTGACATCTTTTTTTGGCTACGCTTTCCAAAACAGCTTAGTACGCCATCTAGCCTTAAAATTTAAGGGATAATTAGAAGCAGCTACTTTGAAAATTCTGGCTTTTATACTTATGAAAAAATTGAAGGTCTGTTATTGTAGAGGGAGGAATGCAATTTTCAGAACAATGTAGGTTGTAAACAAATGCATTCCTTAAAAGTGTGAGATGCTTTGAAAGCTATTAAAAACAAAAGTTTATTGAATGCAGAGTCATTCATTACAATAGCTGCTATATTTTCAAGTCAAAAGCAGTAATTCTTGCCCTGTTAACAAAGCAGCTCCTTATAATAAGTTACTTCTCTTTGGTTAGGTCACATAGTCGCTGTGTTGTTGCTCGTTTCTCTATTCTGACCAAAATAATATGCCAGTTGCTTAAGCAGTCCTAGTTTTCCTCGGTGTATTTGTTTTTGCAGGAACAGGAGTTGGACTCAATGACCCTTATGGGTCCCTTCCATCTCAGCATACTCTGTGATTCTGTGAATTAGCTGAGGAGACATGGCTGGGATCACCAAAAGAAAACGACTGACTGAGCTCTTCAGAACTTTCCTTAAGGATATCCTTAGCATGTTTCTAATTAGAGAAAAAAGATAACATGTGACAAAATGCTACTTTCATCTTACATTTTAGAGGTATTTCTTCACACCAGCTGATTTTCTAAGTTATAACTTTGAATGACATTGTTTTAGCACTGTCTTTTTCATAACACTTTGAATAAAGGCTTAATTTTAAGAGAGAGTTGCAGAAAACCTTAGGAGATCTAGCTGACAAGATAACAAAAAATACCAGCAGAAGAGCCATAGTGGATAGTCACTACTGATTATTAATAATCACTACTTTTAAAATCCTAATGAGGACACAAAATGGCACAGGACTCTGGCACCCAAATAACAAGTTGTCTGTCAAGGAGCCCTATGAGAGGTGAATTGAGGAAAGAAAAACATTCTTTAAGCTGAAATAAAGAAGCAATTTTGTTCTAAGCACTAAGTACCCTTTTGAATTTACTCAAAAAAATATTTAAGATATGAATATGTCACCAGCAGAAAGGAGGTGCCTTGTCTTACTCTTTATATATGAAAACCTTACTTGGTTCTTTGCTGCACAACACGTGAAATGATGTGGAAAATGGCATCTTAATACCTCATGTCAGAAAACTGCTAAAGTTATAATAATTTTACGCATAGGAAGAGTCTACACTAATAACATTACACATATATTTGATTTTTTGAGTGGGGGTCTCACTGAATAAAATGTTTCTTGTTTTGGTTTTCTTATGGAAATACTCATCTTGATAACTGGAAATAAAAATCCCCAACTCTGAGTTCAGTCAATCCTGGCACAACAGAATTTTTAGTACTCTTCATAGAATATTATGTGCAAACTGAAAATCATGGTGCCTGTATGATGGAAAAGCAGTTCAGAACAAAAAGCCTTGCTGTACTTATTTATCAATAATAATATCTTCATTGAAAAATTCCTATGCCAACTCTGATTATGGCTTTAAAGATTAGGTATATTGTTAAATAAGATTAGATTTGAGAATAATAAGCAGCCTATGCATAAGAATTATTAGGGTGTGAAATTGTATGTTTGTGAATAAAATTTGGGTATATTCTCTGCTGCTCTAGGTTGACTTTTATTTCATAAATATCTATCACAAGAGAATTAGGCCAGGTTTTTTTCCTCTTATATGTTTCAGCACGTAACTCTTGATAATTTTAATGCTTGAATGGTAACACCTTGCTTTACATTATTATTACTATAATTGTTGCCACTATTACTACAACTGTTATTTCTTATTGAGTATTTATTCTTTTTTCAATGTATATATGCATACAATTTTTATATATATAAATATGTATATATAACTTCTCACCCATTCCATTAAAATAGCTATAGATACATTTTTTTTTTACATAGTGATGGTGTACAAAAACCAAGTATTTATAGCTAGCTATTTTATAAGATTTTCAAAATTTCAGCACAGAACCCTCAGAATTCATTGCAGGCTGTTTTACAATTCCCATCACATTCAACCTGGAAAAAAGGATTCTGTAAATGTAAATGACTTGCTGCCAAATCTATATCATTGTGTCCTTGACTGTCTTTACAAATCTGTGCTAAAGTACAGTAGGTGCATATTCTCTGACTTTCCTGGGTGAAGATGGAAATCTAAACAGTTCAAATGGGCAAAAATTATCAATCTTTGTACAGGTGAACTTGCACTGCTATTAATTGAAGTTTGTTCTATACACGGACTGAGGGATTTAATCTCCTGTATTAAATATTCATTAATAGAAGTATATATTTTTCCTTAACATTTCTTATTAACGTGAGAGAAGAGGTGGAGACATAATGTAAAACACCAGCTTCTGATTGAAGTCAAGGTAGTAGATAAGATGCTAGACATTGGATTTCTGTGTAAGTCAGTATTTGAAAAAAATAAATAGAAAATTACGTCTCAGACAAAATCTTGAATAGGACAGTGGAATTTTATGGTAGTTCTGCTGTGGCAAATGACTTTACACATGCGTAAGAAGACACAGTTGTTCAAACTACCTCAGAACACTAGAAAACACAATCCTCTAACATCTTCTTTTCTCATATTTTCTTACTGTGATCATATGATCTGCTGTAGTCTTACTTTAGACTAAATCACTGCTTGTGCAACAGTTCCCATAGTCCTTCTGCTTTGTGAGGTATATCACAGTTGTTCTGTCAAAGAACCCATTTCCATTACTCCTTTTAGCCCCCACTACTGCAAACCCAAAGGAAATGCAGCTAATGAGAAATTATTGTCAGGTGGATGCTCAGCTGGATTTGTTCTTGGCCAATTTTGTTCCTCTTTTTTTGCTAATGACTTGGATAGTCATGGAAAGGATGGCACTTTAAGTGTTATGTCTGACATCAAACTGGGAGGATTACAACCTAATTAAAGGGCTAGTTCAGATTTCAATTATGCCTTGACAAAAGATGAGTAGAAAGCTACACTTGATCAAGGCTAAATCAAAGGTACAAAGGGGGAAGGACTGGCTAAGCCAATATTTGGGCAAAGGGTTTTTCACAGACTATGTACAAGTCAGTGCCATGGACTCGAAGTGTTGCCTTTGTCTCAAACCTTCTTCATTGCTTACTGAATAAAGCCCTTGTCTCTCAAGCTGTGATGATTAGTCAGTCTGTACAATTTCTTTGTGCAGCTGAAAGAAACTTGGAGATAATCCCAAAGTTAAGGCAATGTATTGCAGTGGTAATAAGGCAAGCTGATGTGCTTATCTTTTTGTGTCTTTCATCACATCCTAACTGTACTTTTCACTTGAATGAGCTTACTAATATTTTGTCTGCAAATTGTTTTTTGGTACTAAAAGTGTATTCAGAATAAGTACAGATGAATATTGACTGTATCTATTGCAGTGGATCCAGTGTACCCTATACCTTTCCTAGACACTGAGGTCTACTCTTATGCTTCTAAATTTCCTGATGCCAGAGCAGTGTAGCTCCAATTAAAGTAAGAATGAGTGCCTGACCTGTCCCAAACCACGCCCTAGAAGTGCATGGGAAAATGACAAGGTAATATGGGAAGAAATTTTCTCCGTGACCATGCCAAAGAGCTGGCATGGCTGTGTATTAGTACTGGTAATTGTGTCCAAGTGTCCAGCAGTACTCCTGGGTCTTGCTTCATTTAGAGGAGGACACTGCTCCTAATGAGTTCAGGTTCTCACCCCACAAGCAGTGGAAAACATAATTAAGGTTTACTAAGTACTCTCAGAAGATTGCCAGGCCTTCGTGGTTTTGGGAATCAGGAATCTGCAGATTACTCTAAGGTGAGAGGCTGGTAATCCAAGTTGCCAAGTGAGAGAGAAAAACTATCCTTTGTAAGATACTAGTCAGATCCTACAGAAAAGCATCTTAAAAATAAAATGAGGATATGAGAATGGACATTACCTTAGACTTGTTACAGAAAACTTTAAGTTGTTATTGAAAAGTAGGAAAACCTAGATAATTTATATATATATTACTATGAATATTTTATAAGAAACCATGAATAACTTGGTAAGGGATGGTAAGGCTTCAGAAAGAATATTTTTTCCACTGTTTGGTTAATGGTCTTAGAGTAAGATGTGAGCAAAATGCATCAGAGTCCAGGAGAGAGCCCAAAGACAGCACAGGGATTTAAAAGTTATGATCTATGAGGAAAGCTTGAAGTAAGAGTATTTGCTCAGTCTAGGAAAGAAGAGGCTGAGTCAATGAAGTGATATTCTTGTGTTTGAGGGTTGTTATAAAAAGATAGAGAGCAACAGTTCTCTGTCTGCTGAGCAAGGACAAGACAGAATCAACTCCGTTTGGACCAAGGATTATTTAAACTGCTTACTAGGAAACAATTGCTATTAGGATACATGCAGACAGACCATTTAGAGAGTTCCTTCTCACTCACTGGCTTTAAGAATTGTAGCAAAAAGCTCTCTCAGTCTTCCATTGACTTGGCCTCACTTAATGTAGCTGATTTGTGTCTTGGCCTCCTTTCTGGACAGTTGTATGTCTATGACTTGGTGGTAAAAATCTCACATCCGTTCCCATTCAGAAGTATGGGAATAGGAATAGGGGGCTTTTACTCTCTTTATCCCCCTTCACCCTTTGCCCCACCCTTATGCTGCTGTATGAGAAATGCTTGTAGAATTAGTGGCTTGCATATCACAAAGGACATTTATTCTCTGCAAATTGCAGCAGGTTCAGAGGAACCCTACTACAATAATGGCACAGTCTGTGTAGCAAGACCAGTGCCTGAATCCCTGGATAAATTCAGCTGAATTGCAGTTTAGACATGGAGGGTAATATTGGCAGTTTGTTGCTGCTAATTCAGAAAGCATAAAACTTTTTGCGGCCTGATATTGCACACGGTACATTTCAGTCTAAAATATTTTCCAGAAAGGCTCTGTTGTTTGAGGTTTAATTGGATACCAGGATCTGTAAGTGTAGTGGATGGTGTGTGCTACTTTGAATCAGCTGAAGAGGGTCAGGCTTTCAGTTGTCTCACTGTGACCAATAGGATCCATCATTTATTTTCAATTATGTCACGCTGCTGAGTTTAATGCCTTCAGGTTGCCGGTATTAACAGCCAAATATTATTTTGTTTAATAGGATTTTTTGCTCAAATTTTGCTTTTGTGGATGCATGGAAGGGGACAACACTCAGTACTAGTTTTCAGACATAGCAGGGCTTTATTCATTGAGGCATTACTTTTCTAAGAAGAATTGTTATACCAAACTTTTGCAAAATTTCAGCAAAAGTTGCTGGTGTTTTTTAGTACTGTTACAAAATAGAAAACCAGGATTTTCAACAGTTTCTGGCCAAAGATGCTACATTCTTTATGATTAGACTCTGTCATTCCAGCTAACAAGTTTCTCTTTCCAGACCTTTATATTTTGAAAGGATGGAAAACGGCTTTGCTTTGACCTTATCAAACCATGGGTGATCTCTGCAACAGGTTGCTGCACTGATCATCTACACTGGTTTGTGCTTGGAAAAGCTGCAGAAAAAGAGAACCTCTGGAGTAAAACCTTCCCTCTTTGCTGTCTCTCTTTGTTACTGTTGTTGTTGTTATTTTCGTTCAGATGGACTTCCAGTCTGATATCAGTTTACCTGGGTGAGGTACTGTTCATTCTGAGATAACGCACTGCCTCAGCTGTGTTATCAAGCCACTGTTTTGATTGATAGTTTTCTGCAGTTCAAAGTGCTCTCTAACAAGCTCTATCCTTTCATACACATCCCTAGTTTAAAGGTTTGGAGGAAACTCAAAAGGCTGACATTCTTCATAAAGTGCAGCAAATCAGAGATATCCATAGGAAAGCACTGCATATATATTATGTAAAGTGTTAAAAGACAAAAAATTGAAACTGCAGAGCTGCCTGTAAATACTTAGAGAAGAGCACTGATCTCATTTACTGTTGTGTTGCTTTAATGAGTCAGTACATAACGTAGGCAGAAATGCCTAATTTAACATTGTCTCATCAGGTTGTGGGAAGCCATCCAGATGACATCATTAAAACATCTTATCTGGCCTGAAGGTTAAATTCTTCAACCACCTAAAATAATTTTGAGCCCTTGGACATGTTGTGTACCTCTAAGGTAAAAGTTACTGGATCTAGCTTTGTCATCTCCAGTGTTCACTGCCTACTGTGATGTACAGGGAAGGAAGTGTAGACCGTCTGCAAGAGATGGAGTGGATGGTTGGAGAAGGACTCTTCTATGGATCATTCTTCTCCAAAGCCTTTTTGAATAGTGTAATCTCTGTTCAACCTCAGCTAAAAGCAACATTTCCTCATGGGGAGACCTGCTTCCCTGGTCTTATTATGATCCAGTAACTTATGGTGTAAACCGGTCCCTCAGAGTCTTGAACTAACACGGCAGATAACAAACAATCTGGTCAATTTTTCCTTGGTCCCAGTTATGATACATTTGTGCACAAATCTGGCTTTTAAAATATTGAAACCAAGATAATTTTTGTCTTATAATGTATTACTGTTGTGGTCATACAGCCACTGCTGGCCTTGCCAGAATGTGATCTCCAAAAGGTCCCAATACTCCCCTCCGCTATCTGTCAAGTCCAACCATTTTTCACAAAATTCATTTTTATCCATCTGCCAAACCCTGATGTCCATTTTGGCACTATCTGTAACCCTCATCAGATTCTTAGATTCACCTCTGACATGTCCAGCAATTTCTCATGTCATGTGCATAGTTTTCCACGTCCTGTTCAGCTCACTACTGCCTCAGGGTTTGGACAAGGCCAACTGCCCAGTCTTTTGTCTGCCAGCCTAATGTGGATATACTGAGTATTTTACATCTCCCATGCAATCGATATGCCACTTTTCTTTCAATGGAAATCAGGGAGAAAATGAATGGGAAAAGATGGGAAAAGAAGATAAGAGGTGTGTGTGTATATATATATATATATATATATATATATATATATGTATATACACACATATATGTGGAACCTAGTCCAACCCGGGAAATGGAGTAAGGAAATTGTGTTCTCTGCTATAACCTCAGTATTCTTGGCATCTAAATTCATTCTGGTTGACAGAAAAAGTTCTTAGTAGAGTCTAACAAGACGTTTGTACATTCCAGTATATTTAATTCTCTCATTTAAAATACATGGATCATATCTACTGGTTTTATATAAAAGTGACTGCCCCTTGGTAGGATGCCCAGAGCTCAAGGGGAAGGTGTTGGTAAACCTTACCACATTTTACAGGATTAATCATAAAATGAGACAAAAAATGAAAAAAAACAGAGGTCTTGCAATGTAACACAAAAGAACTAACATCTAACAATGTTCTCATTAGTAAAACATTGCTAAAAGCTTTTCTATACATCACAGTATTTTAAATTCCACGTATTTCTGTGTGCTAGACGCAGTATTGGAACACTGAATTGACTGGGTTTTTCCGTAAGGAAACCATATTTGTAGGGGAACTTGTTCTGTGTTAAACCTTTATGAAACGTACATTAAGCACTCCTAAGCTAATATACATCTGAGAGTTCAAAATGGTTTAAATAGCTGTTTTTCTCCAATCAGAACTCTTTCAAGCTACAAGTAATACCCATACAGGTAGGCATAAGCATATTTTTCTCAGGGAGAGTACTCAGGTATGGGATTCAGTCGTGGTCATCTTGTGGTATCGCAAATGAGTGTGATAAGGTCTCTTAAAGAATCACTGGCATAGTTTTCTGCAAAACCAGGTTTAATATAAAAGCAACAGCACGACAAAGTTTCTCAGATGGTAGTGCAGCCTGGGGTGAGGAGGTGGGATACACCACCACCCATGGGAGATGTCCACTACCAGTTCAGTTGAAAATGGAATCAAATGTGTTATCTTGCCAACTAAGCTGTATCTATTTCTTTATTAGCTTATCTTATAATTTTTTTTTTCCTGAATATAGGATACCTGAAAAAAGGGCAAGGCTTAGAATAGACAGTGATAATATTTTCTATTAACAGAACATTTATATTGCTAAAACATATTCATCCTCAGTTTGAAAACACATTATGATATTATGATACAAAAGTGCTCTAACTACTTAATGATGTTCTACTCAGTCACCGAAATCATATCATAGCTCTCTATTGTCCCTGGACACAGGTCATTAAATTCTGGAAGTACCATCTGAAAAACTTAAGTCATCCAACTCTCTATCCACTTGCTATAAAACTCTGAAAGGCAAAGAATGCTTAGGTGGGAAGGGACCTTAAAGATCCTCTGTTTCCAACCACCCTGCCATGGGCACCATGGACAGGGACACCTTGCAGCAGCCCCATCCAAGCTGGTTGCCCAAAGCCCCATCCAAGATGGCCAGGAACACTTCCAGGGATGAGGCAGCCACACCTGTGCCAGTGCCTCATTACCCTCAATGTCAAGAATTTCATCCTAATGCCTGTTCTGAACTCTTTATCTTTTAAGGCATTCCCCCTTTTTTGACTGCTATTGTAGTAATTTTTGAAATTTGTAATGCCCATTGTGCTCTTTCTTTAGCACATTTTACTATGACTTTTGGGATTTTTGTACTAGTAGGTTTGTTTTAAGGTATTTGTGATTGTTTAGAGGCCTAGGTAGGTGTTTTGGGAATAATTCTAAACTTGTCCCTAATCATATTACAGGAAGACTTGATTAAGTGATCTAAGTGACTCTTTCCCATTTCTCTGTCTTAAATGCAGGATTTTGTTGCCAGTAAAGATAGATTTTTTTTTAGTAGAGAGTATTCCCTTTTCTTTGATCACTCTCTTTGGGTACTGCAAATGAATAAATGCAAGATGTGATAATTAAGTCTATATCATCATACAAGAGAATGCATTTATGAAGTTTAAGAACTCAGAGGAATGCAGCTTATCTGCCTGTGCATGTAATGGTTGTGTACCTTCCGGTCTAATGTGAACAGTGTGACTTCTACTGCTTGTTCATTGATGCCTTCTTAAGTATTTATCTGTTTTGAGGAGCAGCAAGAATACTTGAACATAGCTAATTTTATAATCATAATTCTTAAATAATATAATAATAATTCAATAATAATAATATTTTAGCCCTTAAAGAATAAGTGAATCAGTTTATGAAAGTAGACATTGGTTCAAATGAAGGGAATTTTTAATTTTGACTAAAACTAACTTATGCAGCTGAAATATTTTGTTAAATTAATGGCACAATGAAGTTAACTATGCACATCACAGAAGGAAATGATAACCTCATAAATAAAGTTGTTTGCCATTTTGATATAACTTTGCAATAGTTTTTCATCATAGAAGATTTTAAGCATTAATAAGTAGATTAAGGGAACTCCCATTAGCAAAATTTCCTATTAGAAATTGAAAACAAAAGAGAAGTTTGTGCAAAAACTTTCTCCCTCCTTTTAACTTCAATTCACTCTAATTTATTGGGTAGAGATAGAAGATAACCTTACCTGTCTGGTCATAACAGGCACACACACAAACATCCATCTAAAGTCAATGGAAACAATCTAAAAGTTTAGCAGCATTTCTTTTGAAAGAGAAGCTGCTTTGCTCTGCTTCTTTTTTTGTCAAACTGATTAAGCAAAGAATTGCTTTTTGATGATCGGCAGTACAGAAATAAATAGTGTTATACTTCTGTATCAGTTTTTTAATGAATGATTTGAAAATCTTGGTCTTATCCAAGAAACAGATTCCCCCAGCACAGTAAGTAAACGTTACAAACAGCGTTATGAATCACGTAAGAATAAGTGAAGGGACAGAGACATATAATTTCCCCCTTCTTTCATCATTCTGTGAGTACAGAAAGCCTTCTTGTAGTAAGAGGGAATCTATTCTGTAGATTGGCCTGAGGGATGTAGGAGGAGGATACCTGTTCATACTCCAGTAACTAAGGTGTTGTAGCAGCTGGGTGTAGTTCCCTTGCTTATGTTCTCCAATGACGTTCCAACATGCATTTGATTCATTAAAACCAGGTTCAAAGAAGACCTCAGTCTTCAAGTTTACTTTAGGAACACCTTGCAATGGAACATCATTTTCATATTCACAAATGCACAAGGACAATAATTTGGTTAAGATAATGCATGGAAAGTTATTGTGTTTTTAAGTTTTAAAGCTTGAGAACCTCCAAATTAGCAGAGGGAAAAGCAGAATGTTGTACGGTACTTGCTTGTTAATCCTTATGCAAAGAATCCTTCAGCTCACTATTTGCTCTCCCTCATTTGCTCATGGTAAAAAGGGAAACAGCTGCCATTTGCCCACCAACAGATATTTTCACATCAAAAGCTTTTTCCTGTTAAACACATTCCTATGTCTTTCCAAGTCACTGTACCTCATAACATATAGGCACCATTCGTATCCATGAGAATTTCAGTGATAAAAAGCGAATGTGAAAGAAAAGGAGGATACACTTCCACAGAGAAGGCAGCTTTACTTGCATTTGGAAGCCAAGAACAATTGAAATTAAACATTTGTAGAAAGAAATTTGGAAAGATAATGCTTGTAGACAAATTAAAACACCTCTGCAGGAACTTCAGGCTTATTTGAAATAGTAAGTTTGAGAGAAGCTGGTGGGAAAAGAGGTTTTCTCAATCTGTGAGGACTCATCCCTAAGTGCTCTTTGCCTGTTGTGAGGGAGATATTGCTGTACAAGTGGCTGTGCATTGTACTCTAAAATGACACAGATCAAATGGAGAACTGCAGAGGTCTGCTAGACCTTCATGCCTGGCTTCATACCCTGCCAATGTGGCTGATGTTTTAGTTGGTAGAGGGGCTCCAAAAGACTGTTCAAAAGTTTTTTTCACCTCAAGAGAAAGCTGTTGATTAAATTCTTGATCATGACCCTTTTGGCTGATATCAAACATGTGGCAGAAAATTTAGGCTGGGATGTAACATTAAATTTCTAATGATTTGGACAACATAATGCTTGGGGTAAAGATCAGTATGAATTCTAACTAATGCACTTCTGTGCCTCACTGTGCAGCAGGCATAACTTTCAAAAAATTTA
The DNA here is from genome assembly GCA_013399195.1 of Dicrurus megarhynchus. NCBI lineage: Eukaryota > Metazoa > Chordata > Aves > Passeriformes > Dicruridae > Dicrurus > Dicrurus megarhynchus. The sequence goes on from VXAD01006100.1 coordinate 2,637,804, forward strand.
ATTTGTAACATTTTATGCTCTGCTTCTTCCAGTTTTTTTCTCTCTTTTTCCCACAATTAGTAAATTTTTTTTGAAAGGAATACATGATGTTCTTATGCATTAAAAATGCTTGCCATCCTATCTGGGTTAGCTGATGTGCTGTGGCATTTTAGAGCAATGTGTAAGAAACAAGCTACAAATTAAGTCAACAGAAAATATCATACATTATGAAAAATTAATAATTATTGCTTTAGTCTCTTGTTATTATCATCTATTATGCCAAACTTTGTATGACCCAATGAATTAATAATATTTCACAGTGTTAGAGCTTTTATAAAAAGAACCTGTGTATGTGGTTTGATCCTTTCCCAGGTTTTGATGATAATTCATATAAAACAGCTGAGGAAGTATAAACTGAAAAGTGATCATTAACTTCATGGATCTAGCTGGTTTATTTGGGGTGACTAAAGAAAATTAGTAAAATAAAAAGATTTACTGAAGTGCAGTAGCTGTACTAGCCTTTCTAGCTTGCTTAAAGAGTCAATTTTCATTGGAAAATTTCCAGTGTAATGGAACTCATGCTGTTTGGCTGTGCTTAAATATTTCTAACAACACACAGTTGCTCCAGGACCAGATGTCTTGGCCTTGTCTGTGAACTGTCAATGTGAATGACTTTTATGTGGCTCCAGTGACCTAAGGGAGAAGCTGAGGAATTAGAGACTGGGCGTACACAGAACTGACTGTCACAACCCCTTTTGCTGCTTTTGCCACCCCTGGGAGCTCCTGCCATGCACTCGCACAGGTGCTGCAAGTTTCCAGAGCAACAAGGAGAAAGAATATGGTTTACCTGAGATGAATGCAGCAGAAGTGGGCTCAGGTGCCAGGAAGTGAGGCAAGTAAGGACTAACACATGATGTGAAGAAGTGGTGATGATAATGAGGATGATGATGATGGTGGTGGTGGCAAAGTACACGTGACTGAATTAGCAAAGACAGGATAGGCAGAATGAGGTGAAGCTGGAGGCCAAAACCCACCTAACACAATTTCTGCTGCAGGCAGGCAGCTGTAGGAGAGCACAGTTTTTGTGACTCCAGGCTGCTTAGATGAAACACTGCTAATCTTTCTGAGGTCTTGAAAAATTAGTTACTTATATTAAACTTATATAAAGTTCCCCACAACTGTCCTCTTCCCCTGGGCAGCAAGGAGTCTCTAAATTACTTCTCAGAGCTGTGCCAGGAAATACTTTTAAATGTTGGAAAATATGACAAATATTTCTTTAAAACCTTTTCTGCTTATTTAACTCCTGGTTCACCCACCTTAGCTACAGAACAAAGACTGTAATTTTAAAAATTTTCCTCTAACACATACAGAAAAGGTGTTTTAATAATATTTATTAGTATGAATTGATTTAGGGCTTCAGTCAAAGGCTGGGGTTTTTTTTGTTTTTTTTTTTTTAATTACTAGTTTTTATTATGGTAAAAGGCTCTGTAAACCCCCTCCCTAAATTATCCAACCGTCATATGATGAGAGAACTAACATTTATGCAAACTGTTTTCCCAGGAAAAGAAATACAACAAACAAAAAAACCCCCAACCTCCTCAGGGTCATAGATTTTTTTTTGTTTACAATTCCCCATGTTTGGGATATTATATTTGGGTTTTTCTGGATATAATATGTTGCTAGCATATGTACATAAAAGTTTTAAAATAAGTTTGGAAAGTGCAGGATTGTTGTGTGAAACAGAAGCTTGCTAATCATTAATTAGCACTGCTAAAGTTAGAAAGTGCTAAAGCTCCTGTCAGAATCAGACTCATTGTTGCCAGCTCTTGTGGTTTTAATGCAATAAGTGTCTTTTCTTGAAGGCCTGCCATAAGTTCAGTGATTACACTAGAATTTCAACTTCCATTAAAAAATTGCAAATTTAGATGTCTTGTTAAGCAAAGAAGCTTGAAAATATGTATTGTATATAACCCAGTATGAAATGAAAGGAGCTCATGATCTTTAATACAATCTCTTTATTTCTTAATATTAGAGAGCCAAACATTCTCAGCTGGGGAAGGAAAGCTTTTGTTTGGCATGACAGGACTTCAGAATGTTCTTTTTGTGCCAAATTTGATTTCTTGTTGATTGGTGGTTTTGCTGCCACAGTCATTGTCATCTCTTAGTCTTAGCTCCCTGCTAACTACAGATGTCAGATAGCAGTCTGTATTTTTCAGGTACAGAACTTGTTTTCACTGTGAACTTTCCAGACAGTGTATCAGACTAATACTGTTGTTGACTGTCAAGCATAGTTCATAATGAAAACATGGGATGCACATATCTTCCTGGTCTTTTTTCCACTGCAATCAGTGATAATTCTCTGTATTCATCAGAATATTATTCTCTGTATTCATCAGATTCTTCAATCTATTAAATGCGTGCAAAAACAAAAAAAAAAAAAAAGAAAAGGAATTATAAGGGAGAATGTCAGACAATGCTTCAGAGGCATTGTGAAACTGGAATTCCCCACAGCATTCTGCATACCAATTTTGTGAAGCTGATTCCTTGACATTTTCTGTGAATTTTATCAATATTCTTAGACCAAGAATAGCAGGCTCTTGTGCTCATTTCTACTTGTAAAAACAAGGGTGAGCCTTTGTTGACTTAGTTTCCTTTGTGTACCACTTTACAAATGAGATGCCTCACCAAGCTGTAGTGTTTCTAGAGCAGGTCTCTGCTCAAAGCCTTTGCTAACCCTTCTCTACATTCAAATTGACACTGTGGAAATTGAACATACTCTGTCTAGAGAGGTGCTGTCCCTCTATTCAAAGCCTCATTCACCCATCTAACATGGGTGTGAGGGTCATAATAAAGTGCTTGGGAAAGTTAAAAATCTTCCTCTTTTTCTGGTCAGCTACACATAATTTGAACAACCACACCCATCACTGTCCCTCAAGAGCCTGTTGTATGGCTTATATTTTCATGTTTATCAGGAGTCATCTACGTGCTGTATTCTAGCAGGAACCATCATATCATGCAGGATATGTGATTTTCAGATGAGCAGAGGCTGAAATAGTGAGTTGCTCTTTCACTCAAAAGCATTTCTGTTTGGAAAGACTAAAGAAATTGTTTTCCATTGAAATCTGCTTAGGGCCGAAAAGCCCAAAAAGAGATTTCCCTGGATGTTTAAGTGGAATAGGTATGCCATATTAAGTGTGATTTAAATATATTTGTCTGTGCATATTGGAATACAGTACAGCAATATATCAATACAAAAGCAATAAAGTAAAAATCCTGAGCAGAGTTATGGTTCCATATTTTAGTGCAGTGATATTGTTTTTTTAGTGATTATTTTTTATTATCAATATACCTACATGCTCTGCTCATGGAAATGACTATACAGGCATAAACAGAAAGATTCTTGTTCTCCAAAGACTTTACAGTGTAATTGTAAGTCAGCTCTGTGCATTCAGCATACTCAGGGAAGCTGAGAGACACCCCTTCCATATTGCTCCAGTGCAAAGATGATCTCCTCTAAGAACAGTGGTGGAAAAATCCTCTTTTGATAAGTTATATTCACACGACTTTGTACACAGTGCTGCTCCTTAGTAGCTGGATCTCATTTCTGTTTGCTTCTGAAGACTGCTGGGGTATGAAGGCAACCACTTAAGAATTGTCAGTTCATGTGTTGACAGGGCTGATTTAGGAAGTGGGAAGCTGGGATGCCTTGGTGGGGGCTTACCAGCAATAATCAGTCTTTGATAGTAGTAGTCTTAGGTTAGTGGTCACTGCAATGATTTTGAAGAGTCTTGTTCAAATAGTTGTTATCACAAGAGAAAACTTTTATACAGTCCAAAGGGAAGTCATTCAGGTGTTTTGGTAAAGATTTAAATATATGTTTATGTAGGTAGCTTGAGTATTTTACTTTTGGATTTTCTGTAAATTGAAAGAACCAGAATTACCCATGACACTGAGCAAGTGTGAGATACTGACTTTTGTACTTGATGAGAAGAATGTGTGGGAAGGTAGACTTAAAATATCTTTATTTGTTTTCTTTGGTCCAAAATACTGGAAAAATGTGTTTTATATTTAAAAAATATTAATTGCCATCCATATTAGATAAAACATTCTTTCACGCAGCATTGGTTGATAAAGTTTTTTTCCTTCAGGCTCTGTGATCCTAACAGCTCTTAATTTTTTTTTTTGTGCCTCAGTTAGCCCATCTTCTTAAGCTTAAGGAGAAAAGTGGATAAAACAATACAATTTACAGTAGCTAGGAACCCTCTCAGCAGTTATCAGAGACTCAGTACCTGTAGCTGGTCTCCAAAATGTATGTGTTTGTTTCACTCAGCTTGATCAAGGTATAAATCAGAGAGGAGAATTCTTCCCACTGAACACTTTAAAGGCAGATAGAGATGCAGATGGGTCAGTAAAACACGAGACTGAATCTAAATGTGAAATGAAATATAGATGAAAGCGCCTTGCCTCAGACAGTTTTAATATTAATACCAACATCTCTTGGATGAAAAAGACCAATATTTTGTGGTTGTGACATTTTCCACAGGTACAAAACAAGCAGATTTCCTAGGGATATTTCTGAACTTGGTGGGGAAAAAGAAATCTATTTTGTAAATGGTGGTATGATTTTAGATTCAGTCCAGAATGGTACATTAAGTTCCATTACCTGCCTACGTTTTGGGTTTTAAAAATAAAGAAGGAACAACTTTTAATGGGTTTGAAAGTAGATATACAGCACTCTGATTCTGCAATAACTGGTGAGCAAACTTTCTTGTTTTTGTCGCTTATGTAAAAATTCTTCAGAATCAAACATTCCATACAGATGGAGACTACGAATCCTCTCTTTGTCCTAGATAGCAAGCACACAATTTCTAATGGAGTTGGATAGCATTAATAATATATAACTTTTCCACCATCTGCTAAAGAAATCTTGTGGGAAACTTTTTTAACAGAAAACAGGGTCTGATTTGTAAAACCTTACTGCAGATCAGATGTTCTGGGTGTTTGATCTTAAAATGAACAGTAGGTGGCTTCAGAGAATGTTCCCACCAGTGACGGCTAGCTCCAGATAAAGATAGAGGGCACAGCCACAAACCATACAGAATGGCCACAAAGAGTTGGTGTGGGAAAGTCAGATTTTATTTTATTTTATTTTATTTTATTTTATTTTATTTTATTTTATTTTATTTTATTTTATTTTATTTTATATACACTGCTAGTAAAAAAAAGAGAAAAACCAGGACTGTTTGACTAAAACACACTACCAAAATTCCAGATCTAATAACATTTAAAATACAGCTGTACTGGATTACACTGCTGAGTTCTGCTGAGCCTAGTGTCTCCTGTGAGAGGGAATCTTATATGACAAGGGTAGGGAAGAGGTTTCTGAAGAGGGTGAGTGTTTTTTGAAGCTGACCTTCATAAGCCTTTCCAACTCCCTTTGATTTGTTGTATCCACAGTGTTGTGGTAATATCATCTGATGAACATTTCTGCAAATCTGCCTTTGAACACACAATGCTGGTTTCCATCACATTGTAGCAATGTACTCACAGTTCAGGTATGCACTTCATAGTAGAGCGATTTTCAATCACTCACTTTCGTGACAATCATGGCTTTATAAGCAGTGTCATGTCTGTGTCATGATGACATAGAACCTGTAACTGTTTCTGATCCAGCTAAAATTTTGAACAGGTTTCTCAGTCTTCCTTAATTGTTCAGTAGCTTTGTTCTTGTCACCTTCTTTGTGCTTTTTCAGTTCTGCTATTTTTGAGATAGTGTGATGGGTAGGTTTGCACAATGCCACAGTGGCACTTTGTGGTTTTCTCCTTTGCTCTTGTTTAATGTAGAAAACTACAAGTCTTGTATTGTCTGCTTCCTTAAAGCAGTTAAAGTGGTTAAAACCCACAGCAGAGCACTAGTAAACGGAATTCTATTAGAGATTATTAGACCCTAAATAGAATATTTTTAAGTGTGAAGACATACCTTGCCCCAGATCGCCAATTTAGTATTTGGATATGCAGGCTTCTTTTAACTTTATTTCTAAAGAAAATGTCTAAATTGTCTCACACTATTGGAATTATTCCAATCTTGGGCCACAGTATTTTGTTCCATGTAAAGGATCAAGAAAATCTACTTTGTTTTCCCCTCACATATGTAAATTTGTGTATGTTTATGTAAGTATATGAGAAAGGTTTTGTCTTCTTCACAATTAAAAAATAGATGTAAATGCTACTTCAGAAAAAAATAGTGCTCCAAATAAACTGTTTTTTCATATGTTAATATATTTAATGCATTTTCTTCTTAAAATTCTACAGTTACATAATGTCGTGGCCTGTCATTAGCAATGTTATTTCTCTCAAACATTGAGACAAAATGAGAACTCATCTCCAGCATTTCAAGCAAGTACTTTTCTTTGTAACACTACATTTATAAAATGCTTCAGTAGTCATTCTTGCTATTGGAATTTATAGACTGAAAATGATGAATTTTTCTGTAGAATTGGAGACCAGCTTTTCTCATGGTCCAGAATGTTATAAAATAAAATAAACACTTGTTTACCAACTGGCTGATACCTTGCTGTTCTATGTATGTGTTCTTCTTTTCCTACTTAGCCATTGTTCATCAGTGAATTATCCTAATAAGAGATGATTTTCTTTTCTCATCTGTAACTTCCTATATAAAATTACAGAATTCAGTGCTGTATAAATAGGTTATAATCATGCAAATAGTTTTAAATAATTAATTCAACTCCTTCTTTAAAGGAAGAAAAAGAATATGAAATCTGGTGGCCTTTTGTCCTAATCTCTTTTCCTCTCCTCATATGCATTTGTGTATGTACATGGATACACTCAAATGAGTTTCTTCATCTAGCTTCAGAGGCCAATAAATTCTATCACCTGGAAATTTATGTAACAAAATTCTGGGGAAATAGTTACATCAGATAGATAGAATGAACCTGTTTCTAAGCACCTCAAGTCTCCTTTCTGCAAAGAGAAAAAAAAATCTATATGCATGGCATTAATTCTGTGCACAGGAGCAGTCTCCTTAGAATTCATTCGCATTTTTGAGGAGAACCAGTGTACTTACATGTGCTGACCACCAAATGAGTGCTGCTGGGGATCTGCAGGTTTGCTGAATCAGAGCAGCACATTGCCCGTCTAATGCCTCCCTAGCTCCTCTGATGATGGATATTGACAGCAAGGAAGCTGCCTGGTTGTGTTGCAAATTTTTTATTTTATTTATAGGTCTTTTGTGTGTGTGTCACTTTTATGTATGATGTATTTCCATTGTTGATGCTGTCTTCCTTCTGCTCTCAGTGGTGTTCCTGTGTCCCAGCAGATTCATGTGTTTGTGGCAATGAAAGAGACAGAAGTGATGACTGTCCTCCTAGGACACAGCTCATAAATTATCCCTTATAACCAAAGCACCAGACAAAACAGTTTTTTCATGTGGTCACAGATGAGCAATGTCCAAAGCAATTTTCTTTTTCAGATGTTTGTTAATGCATCTGTTCACTGATCTAGGGCATGCAAACTGCAAAAAGGTCATCATTTGCAGGTGCAAATACATTTGCCAAAGCCCCCTGGAGACCAGCTTGATTCTGATCACAGTGGATGCTAGGTAAAACCCAAGATCTTAACCAGCTGGTTTCAACAGTTTTTTTCTGGTTGAAGTGTTACACTGCGTGCAAAATTTTTTCACCAGCATGGAGAAAGCACAAAGTAAAAGATGAGCGAGAAATGGAGGCAGAAAGTAGAGCAATTAATATTACCAGCTGTGACTAAAGCTGCTATGAATATGGTGAGCTCAGAATATTTAATATATTAATTCTAAAAGATGCTTTAAATAACTGTAATTATATAATTAAATTACTTCCCGTACAAAATTTTATCACATAGAATTAAAGATAACTATATTCCATACAGCAAAATGAAGGCAATAATAAGAGGGCAACAAACCTTGGGATATTCTTTCTGCAAAAATTTTGAAGGATTAAAAAAATGAAAAAAAACCCAAAATAAAAAAATATACCAAAAAGTCTCCCTCCTGGAGGCTATTTCCTTTTGTACATGTAGGAAGGAAAAGCTGAAAGAGCTGGAACTTGGAACTCAGACAAATTAGTCTCCTGTGCTGCTGAATTCCAAGATCCTTCATTTCTGGGGATCTGAAAACATAGGGAAGGGTCACCATATTAAGTAAGTGGCAGGAGACCAGAGTGTTTGACAGGACACTATTTGGATTCTAATCTATACCCTTTGCAGTTCTTATGAAAGTCTTTGTTTTTGAGGGAAAAAAACCAAAGAAGGAAAGGTATTTGGATTTTTTTTAGTTGCCTCTCCCCTCTTAAAAAAAGAAAAAAAGTCTAAGAGCTAAGCATAAAGCATCTGCATTTGCCTAATGTCACTAAGCATATTTCGCCAGCTAGCCTCTTCTTTCTCCATTCTTTTTCTATCACCTTTGGCACAGGCACTGAAATCTTTCTTCAGTTCACAAATGTCTTGCTGAAGAATAAGATCCATCAGAGCCTGTGAAGAACTATATTATATACTTTTCATCAGAACACCCTAATTTTTTAATTGGTGTATATCAGTAGTCTATAGAACTCCTCACACTTCTTGTTCTCATTGTATTTTTCAAAGTAAAAGCCATGGGTATGTCTACACTGCTCTATGTCTGCCTAGAAAAAGTCAACAGTGAATAAATCTAGCACTCTACACAGGGATGGCCACATGGCTAAATTTTCTGCCTTGCTGACTCTGTTTTTTGCACCATGTCAAATTCCCGAGCAACCTCACCAGCCCTATTAGCACAGATGGATGAGCTCCTGCTGCCTACTTGGGCTGAGCTGAGGAAGAACCAAGTCTGCAGATATATTGGTTGTAGCACTCCTGTAAAAGACATTTTATTTTGCTTATTCAGGGTATCATTGTACAGGATCCCATGTAACCTTTTAATATTAGTTTTTAGTTTTGCAAGTGCAGCTTATGTGTTAAGCTTGTGCATATTCCGAAAGCTTTTTCTAGAAAACCAGTGGAATGGCTTTACATTGCATGAAAGGATATGAAACAAATCCAAAAAAATAATATTTTGTATACTTTATAAGAACAAAGGAAAAAAAAGCTTCTTTTTTTTTAGACATCTTTTCTCATCTGAAATCAAATTTCAAGACTTTTAAGGTTGATCATGTGGCTAACTGGGTTTAATTTCTACTACAGGTATTTGGTGAGAGGAAGGGAAATGAGACACTCCTCTAGGTCCATTTATGAAGAATTGATTGCACAAAGAGAGGGAGAGTGACTGAAAACTCTCATGGTGCCCTAATTCAGGTCTCCTGGTGACTGCACCTGGAGACAGCTTTGGCCCCTGCTGAGGACTGTGTTATTGTGAACCCATTGTGAAAGTAATTGATGCAGGCAAAAAGTAGCATTCAGTCCTTGAGATGTTTCTGTTGTTTTCTTCAGGCCATGCAACACCAATTTTAAATCAATGTTTTTTTTCAGCAAAAAGTAAGGAGGAAAGCTGAATTCCCCTGTTACATGCAGATTAGCTCTCTGCTTGTTTTCAATATATGTATTAGTTACACAAAGCCTGGGCAGTCCTCTTTTAGAGGTCTGTGTAGGCTTTCAGCTTGTCCTTTTTCTTGTCATTTTCAGTGGCTTTTGGTACCTTTCTGATTTCTTTATTAACCTTTATTCACTGTGTTTTATTTGTTCCAATCAATGCTAAGTGCACAACTTTCTGTTCTGCTCTCTCTGTAGACTATAATACAGTTTTGTTCCCCTGATTGAGTTTTTCTATTATGGCTATTTCTGTTTTCACTCTTAAAGCTTGCCTTTCTTTAATTCACTTTAAACAAACATCTGAATAGGTTTAAAGGGTAGATGATACCAATACTGTCACGATCCCATTGATCTTCCAACTGCAGCTGCTGGAAGGCAAGCTGGCTACTTTCTCTCTGTGCTTTGGTACTTAATTTTCTGATTATTTTGATAGCTTAGAAGTTTTAGTAGCAACGAAGGTGAACTCATCCTTGTCTTTTCATGTACACCTCCTTTCTGTGTTAGTCCCAGACAATATGGCACTGTCAAAAAGTGTTAGATACAGCTTTTTATGTTGTCTGAAACAGTTTATCAACTGCAAGCTGGAAATAGCAGTTTGAAAGCCTGTGTCCCGGACTGAGTTTAGCATGTTGTGTTAACACTTATCTTCATTACAGTTATTTCTGCCAAATGTGTTCTCCTTTTCAGACAGTTCCAGACAGTTCAGTTTTCCTGAAGGGGAAGATCTGTTGGGCATTAGCTGTGGACGTAAATAGATTCACTAAGAATGCAAGAGGACAGAATTAGAATGTAATGAGTTATTTTTGTACACACAGAAATTCTGTTATATTGGATTAGGTACAGGTAGCCATGTTCTGCATTTTATATTTTTATATTCTAATTTTTAGTATGTGTTTCAGATTGTAAACTTTAAAAGATGAACCTTTTCTAGGATAAAGAATGGTGATGACTTGAGGGTGGGTCTGCACCGTAGAGAGAAGGAGCTGCAAAGGTCCCTGAGCATCTGGAGCTGTGCACCATTAAGTCTTTAAAGCCCAGCAGTGTCTTCAGGGTTGGGTGTATGCTGTGCTCACTGAACACCCTGCTTTTGGGGTCAGATAAGGAAAGCCATTTCAAATATCTGTGTCCCTGATGTGTGAGGTGTAGCCCTAGCTTTTGCAGTGATATTTACTCATCAGGTTCTTCCAGCTGGGCCAAAAAATCAGAACTTCACACATTCATTCATTGCAATATCGTGCTTATCTAATTAAGATGCCCTGTAGGCTTCCTTGCAAGAAATTAAACAAATGTTACCTTCTTTGTCTGAAGCAGGATAGGAGAGTAATGAAATGGCTCTATCAGCTTTGTCAGCTTTGGACTCCATAAGGAATTTCCCTCTGCCAAATTAGTAGGGCTGTTTTCTATTGTTGCCTTGTAGTGTGGTAAGATCTATGCTGCAGGATCATTTGGCAATTTATCTAAGCACACACAAGGGGAACAGCAGCTTCAAGGACTGAGTCCAGGTTGTATATATCTTATGCCTTATTGTGTGGTGATTCTCTTGGTCTCTTCTGTTCCTTTCTTCTGGTTCTTCTTAGAGAACTTGAACATATGAATGGATCAAATAAATCTGAGTTCACGTCAAAATCTCAATGGAACATGAGTATTGTACTGACTCCACTATATAATATAACAGAAAAGGCCTTGAAGTCACAGTGTAAACTCATGTCTCTCTGCATGTTAGCCTAAAACATCTGACATGGTTGTCCTACTCTGGCATAAAGCCAACCCAGCGAACGTAATGAAATTCTTAAGCCTAATAAATAATACATAAATGCAACAAAAAATCCCCAAACAAAATAAACAAAAACACTCCCCACCAAAAAAAAAGAAACCCAACAAAAAACCAAACCAAAACAAAACCAAACAAAAACCCAGAAAAAATACCAATCAAAAACCTCAACCCAAAATACTCTGGGACCTCAATAGTGCCAGTTATTTAACTTCAGTACTTTTCTAACACTAAGATGCTGTAATTTCCTACATTATATCATAAGCTGAAGGCACAAGAAACCTCTTCTGTCCACTGACATCTTCACAGTACTTCAACTTTGAGGGATTTGTACTACCAAAAGCACTATGATTGGCTTTAGAAATGCAGAGGCCTGCCTGAATGAGAGCTGTTGATTGCAGATTCAGAACTTCCAGCAGCTATACAGATAATATAATTTCAATGTATGTATTTTTTTTGCATAGAAAACACAATTACACTGAAGCATGCAGGCTCTTGAACAGTGCAGATGGTGTGATAAAATTTGAGAAACATGAAAAAAGGAAGAAGAATTTTTCATTTAAACTTATCAAAACAGTAAAATTATAGTGGCGTCAAGCTGTAAATATTATTGAAAACTGCCATATATTAAACTTGGAGTGTTTGCATATGTATATATCCACATGTATCTCACTGATTTGTCTTTGTGTCTATGTAACAGCTGTAGCTCTTTATGCCGTAATAGTAGTGTGACCACAGATTCACAGTTCATGTCCAGAGTTTCAGTCTGTAAAGTCAGCTGGCATCAGTTAAATTCACTACTCCTAAATTAAGGTTATAATGACCTTATTGACACTGTAGCTTTAATATTCCTTGACCTAAAAGATACATTGCCAAACAAAGCATCTTTGAAAAGGAGAGGGAATAAAATCAGGAAAACAGGCAGAGTGCAGTATGGCATTTTGGAAAGCAGTGCTGGAAGTCAATTTGGGGTTATAGAGGACAAGTAACTAAACTTGTCTTTGTGTTATGCAGCAAGGAGCTGGCAGATCCTTTGGTGTATAGGTGGGGGGCCACAAATTGGAGCAGCAAAGTGATTTTAATTCTAACTCGCAGCAGTGGTGAGCCTGGTACAGAAATATCGTGTGCTACTCTGGTATAGACATTTTCTAAAAGAATGTTGGAATGGTGGTACAGAAAAGAACTGTAAAATGCCCTTCGGAGACTGCACAATCTCTGAGAGATAATTTGATTATAGTGTTTAAGTATCTTCAAGGGAAAAATACAGAACACTGAACCAATGACTGGGAGCTGCAGACAGACAAGTTAAAATTAAAATGAGGTACAATATTCTTAAAAGTGAGATTGATTAACCATTGGAACAAAGGAAGTGCTTGAATTCTCATTGTATCACATTCTTCAAATCATGGCTGAATGTCCTTTCTGAAAGTCAAACACAAGTTATGGGACTCAGAGGGAAGTAACCAGCAGAATCTGAATGACCTGTTTGACAGAGTCTGCCAGGACAACTACAGAATTTGCTCTCTTCGATTCCTCAGTTCTCTAACATGAAGTCACGTGTTTCACAACCTCCTTCAGACAAGTTGATTTTGGGGTCACATCTCTCAAAATCCCTCTCACATCAGAGAGGAAATTCAGAAGCTTTCAACTCATGTTCCCCTCTGAAAATGACATCACAATTCTCTCTGATTAATATTGTTGATATCAAAATACCCCTTGTACTGTTGAATGTTTCCTACATTGCCTCGAGAATGAGTATTAGTGATAATAAACATATACATGATATAAAGGCTTTCTGTGCTAAGTATATCCCTCACAGAGAGAATGAAAGATACAAGATATCTGTATGTGAAAATTGGTTGTTCAAGATCAGTGTATATCCAGCATATTCATTTCTAATGAAAACCTGCTGGACTGTGGTGGAATCAGGAAAGCCCTGCCTCCATAAGTGAAATACAGTAATCCTATGCTCAAGTTACTTCTGGTATTTACAATTTATGTTGCACCTTATGGCATTTAATTTAGGAACTCCATTGTAGCCTGGGCCTACTATGTAAACACAGACAAAAGTTTAATATATATTAAAGTACTCTTCTATACAAAGCCTTGGTGCACCATCACATATAGGACTGAAACAGGCCACTGCTTTAATGGTAGAGAACAAGTTACCACCCATCAGCTGATCTGTGTGAACTGTCTGCACACACCATCCTACTGAGTGCTGATAACTTACAATCCCAATTACCTGGCCTTTGCTGTGGGCTAGGAGCATATATATCCCTATATATATCCCTATATATATATAGTTGCCATGGACCAGCTGATGCATGGTTACTTGCTTCCCTGTGATATGTCTGGTTTAAATCTGTATTTCTCCTCTTAGCTCAACACACCTGCGGGAGTTACTCCACTCAGGAATAAGCATTTATGCATATTCAAGTGAAACAGTAAAAATGAAACAGCTAATCGCAGCAAAAAATGCTGTGCTTTTTCTTCTTACTTCCTGCACAAGTAAGAGCTGCTGTTATAAAGAAAGTCTATTTGCTAGAAGTTAATGGTAGATGTTGAACAGAGATCACAATTCATGACAGTACTTTCTTGTGTGGAGTCAACTTTTCTATTTTTATTTGCAAAGAAAAATGGGAAATACTCAGTTTTGGACTACTTTTCCTTTCATATGAAAATACTCGGCAATTTTGCTGAACTCTTGATATAGCATATCTTGGGAGAAAAAGAAGCACCTGTAAGGGATGAGAGAACTGGAATTCTTGAAAAATAATTGTATAAAGCCTATGGAGTTATGGTCAAAATTGCACATCACCTTGGAGTTATCAGCAAGGGTAAAAAATATAATGTTAGAAACACTTATAGCCCTTGAAGAGACAATGGACAATGAGTGTTTATTTCCAGAGAAATCTTCCACAAGACCTCCCCAAGCACATGAAGCACTTCCAGCATTTTTACCATCTAATTTCTGGTTAAACTCTGAGAAGTGAGTCAGATGCTGTAAATGCATCCAGAGAGTAGTGGTCAGTGGCTCAACGTCCAGATGGGGATCAGTGACAAGTGTCTCTAAGGGGCCAGTGTTGGGACCAGTATATTTAATATCTTCATCACTGACGTAGAGAGTGGGATCAACTGCACCCTCAGCGAGGTTGCAGATGACACCAAGGTGAGTGGTGCTGCTGACACACCTGAGCGATGGGCTGCAATCCAGAGGGACCTGGACAAGCTGGAGAAGAGGGCTCATGTGAACCTCATGAAGTTCAACAAGGACGAGCACAAGGCAGTGCACCAGGTTTGGGGCAGCCCCTGGTATCAATACAGGATGGGGATGGACGGATTGAGAGCGGTCCTGCTGAGAAGGACTGGAGGTGCTGGTGGGTGAGAGGCTGGACATAAGCTGGTAAAGTGCACTGAGCCCAGAAAGCCAGCCTGGGCTGCATCCAAAGCAGTGTGGCCCCTCTACTCTGTTCTTGTGAGACTCCACCTGGAGTGCTGCATCCAGCTCTGGGGTCACCAGCACAGAAAGGACATGGACCTGTTGGAGTGAATTCAAAGGAGGGGCACCAAGATGATTAGAGGGATGGAGCACTTCTCATATGAGGAAAGGCTGAGAGAATTGGGTTTTTTCAGTGTGAAAAGAGAAGGTTTTGGGGTGACCTTAATGGTGTCTTTCCAGACTTAAAGAAATTTATAAAATCACGATGACAGACTTTTCTGTAGGGGGGGGCCTGTTGTGATAGGACAAGGGCTAATGATTTTAACCTAAAAGAGGATAAATTAAGATTAGATATAAGGAAGACTTTTTTTTATGACAGGCATGGTGAAACACAGGAACAGGTTGCCCAGAGAGGTGGTAGATGCCCCGTCCCTGGAAACCTTCAAGGTCAGGTTGGATGGGGCTCTGATCAACCTGACCTACTTGAATATGTCTCTTCTCATATAGTTGGACTAGATGACCTTTAAAGGTCACTTCCAACCTGAACTATTCTCTGATTTTATGACTGCATGATTCTATGATGATCTTTCTGCTCCAAGCCTCCTGTAAAGTACAAGGAAAAAACAGAAGCAATAAACCTTCAAGTTAGAACAGATTGTATTTTCTTTTAAGCTGATGGTATTCCAGTTTCATCTTTTTAATATGTAATGTCCAAAATATTGTTTTATGGATCAATTTTGTTTCTTGGTTCTCTTTATCCTCAAACTTATTTTCAAATTCAGGCCTACAGCTAATGCCTTATTTAAGGTATTGTACTACCATTTTATTATTTGGCACATACTTCCTAAATATTCTGTTGAAATAACATTGAACTATTTACATCAAGTGCTTTTGTAGCTGCATTTTCAAAATACTGAGATCTAGAAATTAAGTTTGAAGCCCCATTTGGCATGAATAAGAGGTATAAATAGCTGGTTTCACAGTTTGCTGTTTGTAAATGGATAGATACTTCCCTAAACCCTTGAAAGGAAGAGGCCCAGTAAATGGTGCTGCAGGATTGGATCTTGCACTAAAGTATATAAATAAAAGATAGGAGGAAACTCAGTTATGGTAGTGGGGAAATGGAGCTAGGGTTATTTATGAGATAATGCACCTCTTCCTTTCCCAAATTCACATTTCTTTACCTTTTGTTACACAAGTAAAATAATTCAGTGATGTCAATGCACTCTGGCCCAAAAGGCAAAAATGATTTGCTGAACTGGATGAGGTTGGGGTCTTTCGGTTTCCATTTCACTTCTTGTAGGGACTTTCCTTATTGTAATGTCTATTTTCTTGATTCCCCGTGGAAGCCCACACTGAATAAAATGTTATTAATAAATTTAAATGGACTCAGCTCTATAATACAAAGTCACCCTGCTGCTCTCAAACTCACAAATCATGAAAGTTGACCCATTTAATTTGAGTAATTCAATAAGTTTTAAAGACATTTTCCAAATGAGAAGAAACTGGAATTTTCAGTCCTTAAAAATCCTAAATTGGAATTAGTATTAAAGAATAGGTGTGTTCAGCTCTTCAATATTCTTGAGGCCCTATTGTCATTTCATGGTCAATGCCAGGTCTGTTCTGCTAATAATTTTTATGCCAATTATCATCCTGAGACTTATCTGGTCTATTACTCTCTCTCTAAAATAAAGATGAGTTTCACTGGCTTGTGTCAGATATGGTCCCAAAGAAGGGAATAGCTGAAGGCAATTTATCCCAGAACTACTTCCATCTGCTTGCTTTGAACACTCAGGGACTTTCAGTTTCATGTTTCCCTCGATCAGGGACTGTTAACTCCATTGAAGTACTGTGATTGCCACAAATGGATGCCAAAATGAGAAGATCAAGCTAATTTTCTTTTATGATCCAAGCCTGGATTTGAGTTTAGGTCTTGAGGAATATGAGGACATAAGGCTAATACTCTTTTTCATTCTATTGTTCAATTGCTTTTTCTTTCCGCTTAGCTACCCTGTGCCTTACTCATAGATTTATGTTATAGATTTAGGTCACTTCCAGGGTTTTACATCTGGAAATAAAATTTTGCTATAAAATAGTAGCAGTCAGGGGAAAGCCTATTTTAATGTCACAACATAAAAGCTGCATATATTATTTTAGTTCAGAGGTAAAATGAAGGCTGGTGCTGTGAATCTGTGATACAGTAAAAGAGCAGATGAAGTTACATCTTGTTCTGGTGTCATACAGAACAACAAAATAGACAACTGAGCTGAGGATTTTCATTTCAATTTCCAGGAAGCTTTTCCATTTCAATATATGTGGAAATGTGGAGCATTTCTTACTTCTGTCTGACTGCAGTCTAACCTAAATAGTCAAGGGCACGGTAAGAACTGAGAGAATGGAATATTAATTTATTTATTCATTCATTCCTGTAAAACTTTCATTAAACTAATGTGCAGATACCACTGAGCGATATGCTCCATACCTTTCCATTTCTTATTGAGATTTTTTTGTATTACATATACCCGCTCTTGATATTCAGGTTACTGTGAAGAGGGATTCACCTTAAGAGATGAGCAGCTGAATCTCCAAGGTACTACACTGGAAAGAGAAAGATTATTTGTGAGGCTTCTTAGTTTGTCTAAAAAATGTAGTATTCATATCAGTGATTTACTGATGATGGCTTAATTGCATATCCTGAGCAATACTTATTTTGTACCAGTCATTAGACTAACCATAAGTGGCATGTTAAAGAACATGTTTACAAAGGCTTTTGTAGATAAACATGAAACAGTATCATGTTAAAGAAAGAGTGCTGAGACTAGTGGTGTGGAATATACATTCTGTGTTCCTCAACTGGCATGCTTACAGAAGGGATTTTCTTCAAAGGCTTTATCACAGCCATAGCCATAAGCACGTACATTCAATTCACAGCTGCTTGTTGTGATCTAAGAATTGAATTTATATTGTCAAATGAAATGTATGAAATTATTTCCCTGGTTTTATGGTTTGCTTTGATCCCACATTTAAAGAAAAGAAAACAAAACTGTTCTCTCTGCAACTAACCCCACATTTTAGGAGTAATGATTAAAAAAACGCTGAAGACACTTAATTTCAACCAGCCACACTTTTAAAAGTGTTTCCTTAAGCCCCAAAATTGCCCTGAACAGAGCAAATAAAGAAAAGGAGAAGACCTTCTCTAGCTCCTAAATAAGGGCCTCTGGATTTGTGTTATGACAGCTAGGATGCTAATGGCAAGGAAAGATCATCATACAGAATCATAAATAGATCTGTCATTTTAGAATCAGGCGAAGATGTTATGTGCTGGTACAATGATGCAATTCAATAATTAAAATGATTATACAACAGGTGGCATTCAACAGCACATGAAATCCTGTGCATCAATCATTCAGGAAAGACAATCAATTAAAGCAGTTAGTGAAAATGTAAGACAGAATATTAAAGCCTTAAAGCTGTGTTATAAAGGCTCTATCTATCTCAGGTTTCTTTTCTGTAACAAAATTCAAAAAGAAGGAGTTGAAAGAGGATTTTAAAAAGATTCACTGTAACTCGGGTTCTGCAGAGAAATCAGTGGTCCTAAGTACTGGGTGAACTGTGCTTGCCACAGTGATATTTTATAGATACTTTTTTCAAGTAACAACGTAGAAGTTTGAAGTCTAAATACAAAGTCCTTAATTTATATTAAAAAAGGATTTAGTATGACTATTTAACTGAGCCTAATCATAGCAATTAGATTCTCTTAGGTATTTGAAATAAGCCAAGACTGCAATTCCACTTTGATGGTAGCCCACAGAGAGAACAAGGCTCTCTGACACTAATAAACATTCCTAAAATACAAGAATAATAGACAATCTTAAAAAGCTTCTAGTGCTCATGTAATTCTTTTTCTTGGACCTAAACTTCCCTCACTCTCCCCAGTTTTTCCCCCTGCTTTTAACAGTCATTCAAGGAGTGATTCATAATTATTTCTAAGCATAGTAAGTGTAAACCACCTGGCGCGGTAACAATCATATCATTGCAAAGAATGTTAATTGTTGCCATATAATAATCTTCTACCACATTTAATAAAAATAGTGTTTAGAACTATAGTACTGGTATCTGAAAATGGCATGGTTTACCACTGTGGAAGGTGATAGAAGCCATCTTTTTTTTTGACGAGCAGTCCTGGTCTGCAACATTTGCCCTAGTGATCAGATCTTCCCTGTATAGGTCTGCAGGGGCCAAGCCCACGTTGTGTGTCTATGCGTCTGTACAAGAGGGAACAGGTCAGGGCCAGCATTTCTCAGTTCCAGAAAAATTATTCCCCTTGACTTGTTCTATCCTTCAAAATCCATCTAGTTAACTCTAATGGGTAGAACAGAAAGATTTGCTTTCACTGCCACAGAGAGGACTGTAAAGGAACTTTGTTTTGTGTTTCTCCTTCTGCTGTTATTCTGCCCTTAATATAAATTTTCTCTTCTGACTATTATGTTGTGAGACTATCATTCAGTACTGGATTTGGCGGAGATAGAGTTAATTTTCTTTGCAGTAGCTGGTATGGGGTTATGGTATGCATTTTTGCTGGAAACAGTGTTGATAACTCACAAAGTTTTTTGTTACTGCTAAGCAGTGCTTGCACAGAATCAAGCCCTTTCTGCTTCTCACACCCCATCCCACCGCTGCAGAAGGATTTGGGAGGGGACACAGCCAGGACAACTGACCTCAACTGACCAGAGGGATATCCCACACCATATGACATCAGCATGTAAAGTGAGTGAGCTGAGTGAGCCTGGGGCTGAGCTGCCCACCAAGGCTAAACCCACGCCACCTTACCTTGGGAAAACATACATGCAGCTGTTTCTGTTTCACGTGTACTGGTGGTTTTTATCCTGTGTCCTTCCAGCACACTGGCTTTGTTTGCAGTGCAGATGTGCCCAGGGGTGCTGCGGGAGTGGTTCTTCACACTGCACTGCCTTCCATCTGTCGGCGAGCCAGCACTGTGCCCGGCTAGCTGAGACTGTCAGCTTCACGCCACGGTAGCCAGCAGCAGCCCATGACCTCCCACCCTCTTCTTATACCTCTTGACATCTTCCAGACTTGCAGGCTAGCCTTAAAGAAAAATAACCAAATAAGGAATAAATAAATAAGGATAATTTGCTGTGTTAAAGTGCAGTGTTAAGAACAAAGAAACAAATAAATGGCTGACCCTGTAAGTTATGGATTATTTATTTTATTTAGCCATTCAAAGAGGAGAAATTAGCATAGTATATGCTTTTCTGCATGTAAATTATTCTTAATAAATATTCTGGGAATAGTTTTATACATTTTGGAAGCTTGAAGTCCCCTGGTTATAAATCATCTATGTTCCATATGGCACAGGCATGTTTTAAACAGTGTACCCACTGGAAAAAGCTGTATATTGTTTTTCTGAATGCTTTTCCCTTGCTCCCTAAATTTATAAATCATACTGTCACCTTCTTAAGTGGTTTGTGGTTTATTTTCTAAATTTTTGTCTGTCTGCAGAGAGGGGAGAAAAACAAGAGGTACGGGGTCTTTTCTTGTAACTGTACTATTCCAGCTGGTAGAAGTGATGAAAGGCTCAGACTGTATTAAGGATTCAGCTCAGTTTTCAGATCACCTGCATTGCTATTGAATACCTTTCCTTAAAACAAGTGCAAAGAGCATTTGATTGCCTACCTAAAAATAGTGCCTTTTAATGGAAAGTAGGAGATGCTGAACCTGCAAAGGAGAGTGTAGGAAGCAGCTGGGGCTGTGCTGGCCTGCATGCAACCACAGAGGATGCTATCAATAGAAACCTGGGTGATTTGGTCTGATCCCAAATGATTAGGCACTTATGACAGTCACAACCCCTGCCAGGTTTTAGCTCTCCTTCAGCAAATGACCTTCAGGATGTCCTAGAGTAGGAAACCTTTCAATACTGCTTCTGGAAAAAGGAAAAGATTTCAGTGATTATTATTTTATTTCAGCAGCTTACTTCTAAAAAAATGCTCAGACTGCAGATTAATGCTTGACATAATTATATTTCTGTCCCTTGGAAAGGATGCACAGATTGAAAAAGTTGATATGTGCTTTGTTGAAATACCATGCAGCTATTTCGGCATTACTTGTACAGAGTGCATTGCTCTATCCCACATGTCTTCTCCAGCTTCTCTTGCTGCACTAGAACCCTCTGCTTTCTGTTGCATGAGTTATAGAACCTCTCAATTTAGAATTTTGTTCCCATTCTCATGTATAAGGTACCCCACTACTGGAAATGTCCCAGAGGCTCATCTTAAATGATTTTATTACCTCTTGTTTTATGAAGTTGAATCATACAGAAGAATATATACTGTTTTGATGATAAATAGTCAGAACATAAACAAAACATATCCTATTACATTGAGATTACTCAGGCAGGGAGGATTGTCAGCTTCATACAAGCTCTAGATGTTGGAGTACTCTACAGTAAATACAACCATCAAAATCACACAGACACCCAGCTTCAGATTACTTTGCTGATCACCCCTTAGAAT
Organism: Dicrurus megarhynchus; assembly: GCA_013399195.1. Classification (NCBI taxonomy): domain Eukaryota; kingdom Metazoa; phylum Chordata; class Aves; order Passeriformes; family Dicruridae; genus Dicrurus; species Dicrurus megarhynchus. The sequence goes on from VXAD01006100.1 coordinate 2,659,084, forward strand.
GATGGCAGGTGCCTTTCGTCTTTCCCCTGATGATTTCCCTGTCTGAGCCTGTGAATTTGAACCCGCTTCCTAGAAACTTCACAACTTCTGTAGCTAAATACTATTTGTGAGAATGAAGTCTCACTAAAGACGACGGTGCCACCACTGCTACTGCACAAAAGGATAAGATTTTTGTCATGCAGCCTAAAGCTGAAAAAGGAACCAGTAGGTGAGATTCATAAAAGCCTGCGACCCGAAGTAATGTGGGGAATAAGTTGCCAATTAATTCCATGAATTTAAATAAATAAATAAATAAATATTTTTTCCCTGACTCCACCTTTTAATTGTGTGCCAAGATGTAGAATCTCTCACAGTTCACAACTATCACAAATTAGCATTTCTTTAAGAAAACAAACCCTCCCCATCCCCAGGTTCCAAGTGCTAGAGACTTGAGTTAATTGAAAAATTCCTCACAATTCCATAGGGAAGTCAGAACAAAGACCATGACATGGTTCCTACTTCACAGGAAGTGGTTTGACATCACCTGTTGATGGGAAATAGAGAATAAATATTTTGTTTTCCTTTGTTGTTGGCCTTTGCTTTTGCTTTATTAAACTGCCTTTGTCCTGGTACCTGAGGTTTTTTTCCATTTTATTTTCTCCCCTGCCTTGTCCTGCTGTGGAGGGGCGTGATAGAGTTGCTTACTGGGCACCCGGTGCCCAGCCAAGGTCAAACCACCACAGCGTTGTAAGAAAAGAGCCCCACAGACTAATCAAGTGGAAATAAAAGAATTCATAGTCTGTCAAAAGATGAATAAGGCTAGAGAGGGAGAACATTTTGGTCTTAGAAACAGAAAGAAATCTATAATGAAATAAAACATAAAAAGGTGTAAGCTTCATGGAAAAAGAGCAACAAACCTAAAGGTTCATATGCTCTAAAAGGTGTAAAAATCCTTATGCTAGCAATTATAAGATGAACTGAAAAATAAAGTCTCTTTTTTCTAGGTTACCAACAGTCATTTGGAGCCTGTCACTATGCTTTTTAGTATATACACTCTCCAGTTAATAGTGTCTTTGTGAATGAATACATAGTAGGAAAAAAACCCAAGAAAAATAGTAGGTGCTGAACTTATTGTCTGTTTCTAAATCTTAATTTCTGTGGATTTCAGAATTTTGGTCAGATATGTATCTTGTCACTGGGGGAGATGAGAGGATAAGGATCTTCTCCCTGAAAGAGATGAGAGGAAAGACACCAACTCAAGAACTACATAGGTTGGAACTAACCAGCAGAACAGAGAAGCAGTATCAGACATTTACAACCCATCTTGTATTTTTGCTACAGTGTGCTGTCCCTAAGCCAACAGGGATGGATAAGCCCTGTCTGCTTCCCCAAAACATTCTCTGTGCAGGCAAATGCACAGATTACAAAGGCCCTGATGGTGTCTGGTTCTCGTGCATAATCGTATCACTTTTTCATTACAGGGGATTATCTCAGTGAAGAAGTCAAAGCTAAAACATTGATCTCCTGAGATCCAGTGACCTGTCACTGGCAATCTTTGAATCATTTTTAATCAAAGCAACATCAGCATCATGAAGCAGCTCTACAGTGTTACTGGAGGTCTGTTGCACTCTCTGTCCCTTAATACTTTGCACTCACAGCTTCCACTGACTGTAACTACTGAAGGCACACCTGTGGCTTGGCAGCCCAGTGCTTAAACTATTCTGTCTCCGCTCTTGATCTCAGCAAGCTCCAGACAACACCTGTGGCTTTACTTCCTAGAAATGGATCTATTTACTTCAAGTCTGGATGTTACTTGGGTTCTTGACATTATAGCAGCTCTCCTGTAGCTCCTTATAGAGCCCAACGGTAACTGGATGTTCAATTAGCAATGACCTTGTTGGATACACACTTTGAAGAGGGCAAGCAGTGATTGTTAAGGGATGTGCTGATTCCATTTTGTGATTCAGATTCCCTTGCCTTTGAGCTAAAATAGTGTTTATTGAAAGGTGCTTGATTATTTGCTCTACAAAAGACTAGCAAGTTAAGGTGACTTGAAATAAAAGTTGTCCAGTATGCTTGAATAGAGTGAAAAAGAATAGGGAAGTAATCATGCTGTGTACTTACTGTACATGTACTGTGCATGTACATGCTGTGTACATGCAAATTTGAAAGAGTGTGTCTTCTTTCATCTAGGATTTCCAATACACTTTCAAAGAAGAATTTGCATAATGTTATATGCAATGACTAAACTTTCCACAATGGGAATGTCTGTACTCATGTTGCTTTAGCAACATTCCTTCAGGTTTTTTTTTGGTGAGTGATTGAATTAGAGTTAGGTCAATGAAAGAAAGAAAAGGATTATCTTGCTGGTATAGAAAGAGCTATAAATAATACAAGTATATATAGAGCTTTTTCCACCTTCATTCAAAGATCTCATGGTCTGTTTGGGGTTCAGTAGCTTTTATTACAAATCAGATCCTTATTTTGCTTAAAATGGCAGAGAAGTAGTATGGCCTGCTCAGTTATAGCTAATGTCTGTATTGGTAATCTAGAGCAGGAAGACTCCACGATTGTTAACCTATTTCCTTCCCTGAAATATGCTGTATACATTATATAAAATCATTTAAACTAATCTAGTACAAATTGAGGTTAGCTGGCATTGATTTACAAATAACAAGAGAAATCACACTTATGGTATGCTCTTGTGTTTGTGGGATATAGCCTTCCTTCTGAATCAGAAAACAGGTTCTTATTATTAAACAGTTTCTCTTGTGGATGGAAAATTACTCACTGCAGAACACCATCACAGCTGTGAGTCTATCTGCAGTTGGATAGAAGTCTGCTCTGCCAGATAAATGTCAAGGCCTGAATAGCCCTTTTGTGTCAAAAACCCTTCTGGGTGGAATATGGAACAGATTTTGAACAGGAAAGGAAAGTATTTCAGGCCAGATGGTTAATCTGATGGAGTCATATTCTGACAGAAGGAAAGAGTAGTATTGTGTAGTTTAGCAGTTATGTCAGGGAGAGAAGAAAGCCCTTCTGCTAAGTTAATGGAGATCCATGATTGTGCTGGACTCTAGGGTAATATGACAGTTCCTAATAATACATAATGGGAAATAGCTAATATAGTATGATAAAATTTTCATGCTGTTTTACTCTTTCAACATTTCCTCAATGGCAATGTCTAAGAACCATATTCTGACAAACAATTCCTTATTATTTGCAGTGTGTATTTCTATCCCCATATATGTGCTCTGGGCTTGGTTGTCTTAATGTGTTCTCACAATTTTTATAAGATGTATCTCATTCATATGAAATTCTGGAGAGGGGTTTCCACTAGATTGTAGAGCTAGAAAGGGTTTATTCATTCTGTGGAAAAGATTGTAACTGAGATTAACAGCTCCTGTTATAGTGTGTCTAACTTGTCGTCAAATGCAATAATTTATAATACTGGATAATTTATAATACTGGATTGAGGAGTAACAACTTATTAAAGAAGAGCAAAAGCCTGGTGTAAAGGCTGGTTTAGGATTTTAGTTAAAAGGGCTAAGAAAGCCACAGCATCTTGGGCAAGGAGGCAGTGAAAGGCAGCAACATGCTGAGATCCTCATTTCCTGCTATCTGGGCCTCTCAGAAAGGCTGATGCACTTGCTGATAAGACACCTGTAGTTTCTGAGAGGCAGTGTCTTTTGGTCTTTGCTGATATTACTCTTTGACCTCTTTGATGTCCAAGTTAAGACAGAAAAATGCAGGCTGGGATGCTGCCTCAAAAGATTGCCAAATTTCTCATCAAAGAGTGATCCTTGAGAAAGCAGGACCTAGTTTATATGTTTGCGTTTTATTAGTACAGAAAATGAATGTAAATCTGAAAATAAAATGTATGAATAACAGGTTTCATTACAGCATCATAAAAGAACCTTTGATGAGACAGCTCAGTGGATTGTATTTGGAATATGTCTGTGGTGAGCACCCAGGAAAGGAATTTATTTACAGAATATTTAGGCAGTTTATGGAAGTTCTAGTTAACCTCTTCATCTGTAAATACTATCTGTGATTTTGAAGACTGAAGTCATTTGAGAATACTGTATAATATTATTGTGGTACCACGCATTAAAAAAGTAATCTCAGTGTCTCCTTTCAGCATCTTACATCTAACATGTAGGTCATATTCTTTTGACATGTGATGTGAATTTTTGGAATGAGAATTGAGTAAGAAACAGAGATGAAGGAACAGAAGTTTTTTAGTATATGGATACAATTAAAAATAAAAATAGATAAGATGTTAAGAAACCTGGAAATGTAGACACCAGATTTTTCAAAAGCACTTCAGAGTTAATTCTGTGAGTATGTACTTATTAACTGAAATAAGATAGTAAATTTTAACGCTTCTTTCAGACCATATTTCAAAATTATCAAAGGAATTAAAATAAACAGTTTTTTTATTTTTCACATCTGATAGACACAGCGATTACCTAATAGATTGCCCCATCGATTACCAATTCATAAAGCTAGTTGCAGAATCATGGGAGAACTCTGGTGGTAAAGGACCTCAGGTGATTTCTGCTGCAATTTCTGGCACAAAGCAGGATCAGCTATGGGATCAGACCTTAACTAGATGCTGGAAACCTTCAGCGATGAAGAGTGCACAACTTCTCTGAGAACAACGTGATATACTGCTTGGTACATGGAAAAAATATTTTTGCTAATATCTAGTGGGAACCTGTTTAATTTTCAATTTATGCCTGTTGTTGCCTGTCTGTCCACCATGAACAAATGAGAAAATCCTGGTGTATCTTCATTGAGATCTTCCTGATAACCTCCTCTTATATGCCGGAGAACTGCCATTAGGTCCTCCTGAAGCCACTTCTCCAGGCTCAGGAAACCCCATTTCTCCAGCCTTCGCCAATGAGGGAATTGCTCCAGCCCCCTCCACTGTCTGGCAGCCCTCAGTTGAAAACTCACTCCATTTTACTAAAGTCTGTCTGGCACTGGGTGGGTTGAAACTGGGTGGATGCACTATTTAGATGTGCTCTCATGAGTGCTGAGTGCAGGTGGATGGCCCCTTCCCTCAACCTGAGGGCTGACAGACTGTTAATACAGCCCTGGGCTGCTGTTGACTTTCCTTGCCCAGTGCACTGTTTGCCACCATGACTGGGGCATTTCTGCAGACTTATGCCACACACAGGCAGCCAGATCCCTGCCTGCATTACTGCAGGGGGCCCTTCCTTCCCAGCTGCAGGACTTGGCACTTGCCTAGCTGAGTTTTGTCAGGTTCCTGTTGTCCTGTTCCTCCAGTCTGTCTGGATCACTCTGAATGGCAGCCTGCCTTCTGCTATGTCAAATGTGTTCCCCCAAATCTAGTGTCATCTGCAAACTTGATGGGATCACAGTCCACTGCCTGCTCCAGATCACTGATAATGGTATTAAACATGACCCATCTCCTTGTCTATCCATCCAGACTGCATTGTCCTAACATGATTATGGAAACACTATGTGAGACAGTCTTGCTACAGACAAAGTAAATGACAACCACTCCTCTCTCCTCATTTACAAGTGCTCTGTGGGTTCACAAGGCTATATGGATTTTTCTTCAGTCAAACTCTCTAGAATGACCATTTACAGAAATTTTTAAGCTGATCAGGAATAGTTACTCAGAGACCAAATCAGAGTTTTTAAACTCCTAAAATTATATGCAGTCTGCTCACATTACACTGTTGATCATAATTGTGGTTATGATCCTTTTCAGTAGAGAGATGCTCTACGATTGATAAACACTGCTTTTGTGACTCATCTTACAAACATATACTTTGGATCTTACAATGGACTTGTCACAATATGAAAGAGAGAAAAATCCATATACCTTAATTTCTGGCATTAGTTAGGGCTCATCTATGCTGCAGCAGGATGGACTGGTGCAAGAAAAGTGGTTATTCAGAGGAGGTGTATGTGAAGCTGTTACTCACAGGGGTGCTTCAGTGAAAAGGATATCCTCAGACATTTATAAGATTGTACAAGATGCTTTCATCATCTCAAATGCACACTGACAGTTTATTATTTTCTTCTAGTTGTGCAGGTTTCAGAGTAGCCTGGCTGAAACATGCTATTGTATCTGTGGAACAGTCTCAATAAGGTGGATTTGCTATAGATTTAACACATAATTGTCATTTTAAAAACAGAATAATGGAAGACTGGCATCCTTTCTAGAGCATAATAATTCTATTATTATGGGTTATAGTTGAGTCAATATTGCTTCTAGAACTCCTTATATGAAGTCCACAACCTTTCAGCATGATCCTCAAACAGGAAAAAATGCAATATATCTAATATAATTATAATTAAAAATTCTTTAAGTACTGCTTGGTTTACCATGTATAAGGTTATACTACAATGAGAGCCTTGGGGAACTTGAGATAATAGTGTGGTCAAAACGATTCTGATCATGAATAAGTTGTTGATTTGTTATCATAAGTTAATTTATTCAATACTTCAGCATTTGTTTAATGAGCTGTCTAAATTAGAATGGTAACAACAGGAAAATACTAATAAATCCTATGTACAGAAAGGATTTTATACCATTATTAAGTCTTTCCTCTTCTGCTTAAGGGTTTTTATTTTCTCATATGAATTTCTGTTGCTACACAATTCTTTCAAAAACAAGACATGAATGGTACTTAAATCACAAATAGCAACAGAACATTGAGTTTTATGCATTTGTATGACAGGGTCCTTGCTGTGTTTTTGTGTTGAGGATTTTGACATTAACTGAATCAAGTATATCAGCACAGTGGCTATGTTTTTGCTGTCAGAATGCAGCTTTAGAACTGTTTAAAAATGTAGGAAACCAGCAGCATCCTTTCAGAAACCTTGTCCATATTTATTTCTATCCGGACAGAGAAAGCAAAAGGTTTGCCAGATTCTGACAGACGCAGACACGGAATTTGCCACACAGATTCAGAATGGAGGTCTATTAACCTGTTCCTGACAGTGGACTGTATCACCTGTTTAAAAAAAATATGAGAGAAAACAAAAGATGATGGTGGATTTTGGGAGAAATATTCTTTCCCTAATAATCTAGCACTTCCTCCTATCCCAGCAAACAGACTGGTGCATGGAGGTTGAGCTGTAGCTACAATATCCAGATGACAGGGGGAAGGCTTATGTAGGAGCTTTAAAAGATTAGAGGGAGCCTGTGATCTTTGAAAAGATCCTACAGCTGAAATCTAACTTGTAACTACAGCTATAAAAGGCTGGACATTTTGATGAAGGATACTTTGAGCTCTGGTGTATGAGAACATGTCCAGCAAAATTCCTGATTAGGTTTTTATTCCACTGTAACTGATATAATTATTATAATGTTTTTACAGGTTTGATCCTCCTCTGAAACCTGGCTGTTTTATTAGCATCCGCAATAACTTGCAGTAGGAGACTCCATAGTTTAATTGCTGTTGGGTTAAAAGGTTTTTCTGCTACCAGATTGATGTGTCAGCCTTTCAATTCTGTACAGTTCCCTTGTGCTCTTCTCTCATGAAAAAACGGTACTTAGCAAAACCCCATCTAATTTCTCTGAACTATTAATTTCATTTAGTCATTTTTCTGCTTGTCATTTCTAGAGGAAAAATGGTTCAATTTTTATTTTTTTTCCCTGCTTCTTCAGTTGAGTTTCACTTTACACAACCTCTCTATTTATTGATTTTTTTATTCCTTGAGTCATGATGACCAGAGAAATTATTATGGCTATTGTCTTTGACTTTTATTAGTTAAAAACCCCAAGCGCTATGTACCGTTGTGAATAAACAAGGCAATTGAAGGGGCTTACCTGCATGATTCCAGATGCATATATTGGAGAGTAAATCTGAGATTACAGAAAAAGCCAGCAGTTTTGTCCTGTATTTACTAAGCCCATCCATCAGCGATCAGGATTTCTTACTCTCCACACGCACCGATTTAGGATCACATAAAGATACTAAGGTTTTCAGGAGTCAATGCCTTTGTAGCCTTTGGCAGAACTTGTGAGATGTTGGTATAAAAATGTCGATAACAAAACATACTATCATCAGAAGAAAGACATCAGAAGTTATTCTTTTAACTTTTGAATACATCAATTTGTGCACTAAATGCTCTCATAGCACCTGAAAGCAGGCTGCACAACAAACAGATGCACGATGTATGCCACGAGAGTTCCACGTGTCTTTCACATGGGAGCAACTTGAGAGGATTAGATCAGTGTGGAAATTTAAATGTGTACTTCTATTTATAACAAAGAAGCCCATTATTTTTCTAGTTAAGTTGTTTTATTTCAGAAGATGTTTATGTAAGATTTAGTGCTTTCCATTGATACTCTAGTCAGTGCCAATTTCAGCTTTATTCCTTTGTCTTTTCCAGCGTATTCCTGTTAGCCTAGTTTTTCTAAGGTTATGCAGTTAATAAAATATTTACACACAAAAGGGGTACAAGACACAGAAAAGTCATATTAATCCATTGTACATTAGAATTATTGGTGTAATGTCAAAATACTTAAATTTTTACAACTTTGAAACCTAGTTAAGCACTGAAACCTGAGTTTTGTTAAGACTGATATATGCATATGTATATATCAATAAAATAGGTTTATCATAACATAAATGATAGAAAAATGACATAAATCCCTCATTAGTCGTAGTTTTATTTTACATAGTAACACAGGATGCATCTGCTACAGTTTTCCTGCAGGTCTTTTTCTTGCTGGGATAGAACACGTCTCTGAATCTCTTTCCAGGCTCAATATATTGATATGAATAAGTGAGATTTTCCATGGTTAGAGTAGCGAAACCTTTTTTTTTTTTTTTTGGGTTCATCATTCTTATGTAAGCATATAAACATAAAATATTTAATATTTTTCATTGTAAGTCATCAGCTGCTTGCTCTACACCTATACCTGTGAATCCCCAGTCCTTTCCAGATAAGCAAAGTGTGCTCTCATGGCCAAACTGCAAAACTTTGCAAGTACTTAGCAAGCATTATGTGACCCAGCAACCACTGGTTGGTCAGAGAGGGACATATTAAGGGTTTAATCTTGAGAATGTACCCGTTCTGACTTCAGCCAATAGTAGTAATATTTTGTTGAAATTTTTGATGGTTTGAAAATTTTGATGGGGAATAAAAGGACGCCATCAGACCATGCTACCTCTCATGACAAAACATTGATATTTGATACAAATTTCAACTTTTGAGGCAGCATTTTACCCAGGGGATAACAGACAGTCCTCTTTCTATTTGTAGTGGAATACTGATAGGTAATGCAAGAAAAGTTTGATTTATGAGAGAGAAATTAATGCTTACATGTGTTGATATTTTTCTGAAAGACTGAAATTCTCAGGGAACACAAATTGTAGGGAAATTATGCAACACTAAGTGACTCAATAAATGAGTAACAGCACAGCACAATTGTTAGTAAAGAACTTTAAAAAATGATTAGGATGAAGATAAACTATCTCAGTGCATTTGTACTAAATGAAGACATAGATGGAGAGATTTGATGATGTACTATCTAAAATCAAAAAATACATGCTCTTAGGTACTTCACAGGCAGTTTATAATATTCTGCATCCCATTGTCCCTAATGATGAAGTATGAGACTCCTTAGAGTGCAGGCACATGGGAACGACCATTGATCTAATGCTTGTGATGACAGTGATCTTTATCACTGTGTGTACCAGATGGAGGCATGCTCAGCATTTGGAGCAAGGTCAGAAGACTTGGAAGCAAAAATGCTGGGTCAGCAATAATAGTTGTAGTATTCATTACCCTTTTTACAGCTTCATTAGGCTCTTCATCTGCAGTAATTGCAACATGTGAAGCTCTTGTCATCATACCTAATTTCTAATTTCAGTTCAAATATTTTCACTGCATTTTTTGTTATAAAAATACTGTTTTGTGAAAAGCAAAAAGATATAGAGGAATTTATATTTTTGATTTAATATTTAACTTTTTTTTTAGTTTTGTTATGGGAAGTATTTTCCAAAAAGAAAATTCTACCAAGTGATGTTTCTGACTGATACTGAGATACTTGTTTTGACACTATATGAAATATTTTAATACACAATTATTTCATTGTGAATTATTGAATATTCTACACCTTCATATCAGAGTTTTTATTCCAGAAGAAATAATGCTCATAGTTTGGGCTAAAGATGTATTTTTGAACATTTAGTTGATAAAAATGCTGTGAATTTTCTGGACTTATTGTCATTCTAAACACTGTAGACCATTCTAGGCGTTACATGACTATTAAAACTCTTCATAAATGGTGGGTTACTGTACTTTCATCAGTCTCTAATTACACATAGTATTCGTAATAAATTTCACATTAAAAAAATGAAAACAAAAATTTGTGCTGATTATTATCTCATATACAGGATTTTGCCTCTGAGAAGCATTTGATAGTGCACAAATACACAGTGAATTGAATAACTTTAAGGTTGTCAAGTCAAGAAGATTAACTGCAGTTTGATTCATTAAGATCTTTGTGCGCTCCTACCTGAGTCTAGGAATATGCCAAGACTAGGCCACAGGGAAGGAAACTTGCATAGTAATTAAGTGAAAATTTATTTTCCTTCTCTAAAAATTGCATTTACCTATTTCTATTATATTACCTTCTGAATTTGTTTTCTAGGCTTTTAATATTTTCAAGGGCTTGGTTCTTATTTGCTTATGAGACAAGATTTTTGATAAATTAGCTGTTACAATAGCTCTGTGTTTGGAATATTTCCTTACAAAAAAAAAAAAAGGAATTCTCTTTACTTAGTACAGTAAACATCCTCAGTAAAGCAATGGTGTGTACAGAAGAATTATAATGGAATGACACCTACATCCAATTTTGTCTGGCATCTTTATAGCAATGTGTCACTTGCCACATCTGTTTGATCATACAGACCTGTGTGTGTATCAACACCACTGATGAACACAAAAGGCTTAAAATTTAAAAATAATTTGTCTTCACAGCCAGGCTCATTTCACTATAGGGATGTTGCAGTAAAGATTTGAATTGTAGCAGGAATGAAGTGAGAAAAAGACTAGTACACAGGATTTTGTGCTGGAAATAATATTTCAGAAACTGATTTTTTTGCATTGTTGCCCTCCCGCCTCTTCACTCTAAATGTAACTCAGATTTTCAAAACTGGTGTTGGCTCTGGACATCCAGGATTTTAAAGGTACAGAAGGTACTATTTTCAAACATGCATAACTGGACTCCATGAGAATGCCATTTATAGAGATTTTCAGTTCCAGAGTGCTTGAAAAATCTTCCTTGGATTAGGCAAATAAGGGAGGAAAGGAGAATACAAATAACTCTTATAGGCACAATGAGCAGCTTCTATTTTTCTGTGTCCCTGTATGACAGTATCACTGGGATGATCCAATTTCCAACTGAAACATAAGAACCAATTCTCTATCCTGTCATATATAAGATTATTTTTATTCTTCTGTATTATGCATTTTTTTCTTAATATGGGCTGACATATTTATAAAGGGAAACAGCCCTCTGGACAAGCTAACAGCTACCAGAGAAGGTGAATGTGAGTGTCTGTAGCCAAGTCCCTTCCCTCAAGCCTCTTATCTTGCCAAAACCAACACTGCCCAAATATGAGAGCATCCTGATTTGCCCTTCAAAATGCTTTTAAAACCTTCTGTCTTTTATACCAACTTAAGAATATTTCTTACGTTATTGCTGAGTTAAAAGCCACTGCTCAGGATTTGTATGACAGAACATTTCAATTCCTTTTTTTCATCCTGCCATACAGCTGAGTTCATGAGCCCAAGTTAAATGCCAGGGCTATCCACGTAAGGCGACCTAAGTGCCTAAGAGTGAAACTGGCATTTGCTAGCAAGTGTTAACTGGTCACTGCAAAATGCTGATGTGCTAAAGCACGACCTTATCCCAGTTGTGCAAGCATTTAGGAGTATACTTCATGATCAGAGAAACTCACAGCTGCCAAACCTGTCCTATATCTCACTGTCAAAACCAGGTCAGACACTTATTTTAAAAGGAAGACCAAAAGGTGAAGAAGAAATACATTTACATTCTTCAGCTGATATGTTACCAAGGAACCAGACCAAGTAGAGAATTGTAGGTTCAAATGCTTATGTATCCCCTGTATAGGAATCAGGTATTGGCGCAAGTAATTTCTCTCTGCTTTCCTCTCCTAAGAAGTAAAATTACGTGTCTGGATTGCCACCCCTGTCCTCATGCCGCTGAATCATCCCACAGATGATGAGGACCGTGAATTTAAGAACAGGCTAAAAATAGAGCTTTCACACATAGAAAAGAAAAATAATTCTCTCTGGATATTTCAGACAGTCATGTAAGCTGTTGATTATTGTCTAATTACAGAAAAAGATGGAAGTGAGGTAGTAGTCAGCCTAGATCATATTTGATATACTAAAATTATTCCTGAACTGAACTGCAGGTTTGTGTTCCACACCGAGACTTGGAGTGCACTATTGAAGCCTGGATTCTGATTTTATAATCTCCTTGTTGCAGCTGCCACTCCGTCTTTCAAATCACATACATCTTTGATGTCAGACCATTGTTCCATTAAGGTACAGCTCACTGCTTTTTTCAGCTCAATCTCTTTTAATCTTGCAAATCAAATAAAGCTCAGTAACGCAGATAATATGTCAAAAATGTCCTTACCTCATTGATGTTCCCAGTGGAAGCCTACTTTTGAAATAGTTTTTCAGCTAAGTTCAGACATGTTCTGTAAACCATGAAACATCATTGAGAAGCGCTTAGTGCACATCAATAAAAGGAAAAAGATGGCCAACAGGTATTACAATAGTAGTTAACTGCAGGGTTTTTGTGCAGTAAAATGTGTGGAAAAATAAAATCAGATTTCATGTGCATGCTATTATTGCTAAATATCACTTCTTTATAAAAAATAATACCAGATAGTGTTTCTAGTGATATATTAGTGGGCAGAGTAATAGTTGACTAAGCTTGCTTGGAAAGTTTTGATACTACAAGTAAATGGTTGTTGCAGGTCTTTAAGCAATGCAGCCTATTAGGGGATTTATCCTTGGTGGTAAATATTTCTGTTGGCAGTTTGAAGACATAAAAAAGCCTTCACCATGATATAACATCATATGCATATCTGAGGTGCCAGCAGTTGTTTCTAAGGTGCTATGAAGCAAGATTTAGATGGGAGGGATATAACAGCCTCTAACTCATATAGAGGTGTCTGAGCTTAGTGGACCAGGAAAACAGCGAAGACTTGGGAACTCAGCTGCTGAATGCAATTGAAATGAGCCTCTGATTGTGTTTATGCTGTGAAATATTCACGGCATGTTTACATATTTAAAACGACATACTGAATATAGAAAATGAATATATAAAAATCACATAAAAAGTGACAGCTAGATTATATTCCTAATACAGTTTTTTCCTTTATCAATGGAATGAAGGTAGATTTGATAGGTACAAGTTTTACAGCACCTAGTCCAGGTGCAAAGTCAGTGCCTGTTGAATACAGATGTCACAGAACCACAGAACAGAGAATGGCTGAGGCTGGATGAACACCTGGAAGTCATTTATCCCAAGCCCCAGTCAAGCACGGCCAGCTATAGCCAGTTTTCCAGGACTGTATTCAGATGTCTTTTGAATGCCTCCAATGATTGAGACTCCACAACCTCTCGTGTCAGTGTTTGGTTACCTTCAAAATAAACAGTGATTTCTGACTTTCAGATGGAAAATGATCATATTTGTGCTGAATTTTCTGTCTCCTTCTGTACGAGGCATGATGATGCTGGAAGTCTCAGCTGAACGCTTATCACAATATGCAAGTTTTCATAGCCTTTCTGATCAAAAGACTGTCCTTCTTTGGGACTGAAATACATTTATGTTGTATTCCTTAAAAATGTAAGGACAACTGGAAGAAAATAGATTGTGGACTATAAAAGTAGAGAAACTAAGACTCAACCATTTAAGTCTGCTTCTTGACAATAGAGGGTTATTAAGAATAGTATATTCTTTAGTGTTTAGTCCTGCCTAATGGGTTGCTGTTTTCAGCATGCAGATTTCTGTCATTTGTGCAAGGAAAAATCATCTTCTTGAGACTAGCTATGATTTTCAAGGAATCAAATTAGTTTACCTGTAAGCCTTAATCCCTAAAATTCTTTTGACTATTTTTTTTGTTTTATATAGCTGAATGCTTTCCACACAGCTCTTGTTATATGTGCTGTTCTTGCTGTAAGCTCCTTTTGGTTCATCAAAATTACTGCCCAGTAAAAGCACTGATGCACAAGTGACAAGTGGTGGAATGCTCACCCTGGAAAATGTATCTTTAAATTTCTTTATATATATACACATTTTCTGAAGGATGGAATAGCATTTTCCTGTAGCAAAGAAATTCAAGGAGACATGGTGTTTTTATTTTATTCAGTTATTTTTTGTAAATCAGGTTGAAATGATAAACATATGCTCAGTGTCCAGTGATCCATCATCCAGTGGCACATACTGCAGTAAAATGCACTTCCAAGAGGGACATGGAAGAACAAAAGCAGGAGTGAAAGGAGGCTTAGCTCAGTGGTAGTAAATCACTTGTAAGTTGTCTCTAGTGGTTTTGCAGATCTGGCAGTGCAGATATAAATGTGCCGTGCGAAATCTTTTCTTGCAGTTTGCCATAGAAATTTCAGCCATACTATTTGTTATATTTGTTCTGTGAAGCCATGCAGATATATTAGCATATTGTATTTCAAGCATAAGTCATGAATTGAGATACAGTTGACATAAAAGCAGCAGATCTCTTTTTGGAAGTCACAGTAACTGAAAAAAAATCAAGTCTTTAATTTTAGATGGGCCTACAGACAGAAAATCAGAATTTTAACCACTGTCCAGTCCTTTCCTATTTGATATTGTTTTAGGGTATATTTACCATAAAAGTGAAGTATAAAGTGGCTGTAGACTATAGATTAGGTAAAGCAGTTAGACTCAGCAGGGTGCAGAGGTCACTATGGAAGCATTTATCTTCAGTAATAGTTATTAAAAAGCTTAAAAAACATAGGGTTTTTTAGGTACTTATGACCAGCTGAACTGGTGTTAACTGGACCATGGTGCATGTTGGTATAGCTCTAACTTTTATTTTAAATATTTGTACCTATTCTCTTTTTTTCTGTTTTTAGATCCTAATTATTAATTTTGTTCATTTAACTTCAAAAATCATAATTTTAATTTCCTTTTGGTTACAAAAAGAAGACCTTTTTCTCTTATGCCATTATTAATAACTAACTGATTTGACTCAGAACAAACTCAATCCTGTTTCAAAACTAAAAATGAATTATTCAGATAACCAGCACTTAAAATTGTAAATATATTTATAGAAAGTTCCTCTTCTAACAAGAGAGCAGCCTTGTGTGAAAAAAGATTTGCTGCCCATTTAGGAAAAATAAAAATTATTTTTTGATATATCTTGGAAAATACTGCAAGAAACAGCTGATTTCCAGTAGCACTTTTGTTCTGACTGTACTATAGTCTCCTTTATGTACACTTGCTACAAGAAAGAGGTTGGGCTGAATTGGTACTATAAATATTGTAGAAGAAGAATGTTAATGTATATGAACTGGCATATAATTAATTTAGATTTGTGAATTTATATAAGTGGACAGTCACAAGTGAGGAATTATATTGTAATTTTGAATATATCAGACTTTATACTGAAGAAAAATGATGTTAATTAAGTAAATTTTGTACAGAATCTGGGCTGCGGAGATTTTTAAGCAGAAAATATATTATTGTTCAAATTTATTATTAAGAAATTTTTGTTTCAATTTCTGATGATCAGACAGTACTTGAAGATTAAAAGAAAGATAGTGAAATCAGAAAGCATTCTTGGAACACTTCTTTAGGAGCACTAATCTAATTTGTAAAAGTCTGAAGAGCTTTCTAGCAAATTTCTGATCTACTGTCTTGATTAAGAATGAAGTCCTAAAGTTAAAAAAAAAAGGCTAAGTAAATTTTTAAAGTATTCCAAATGAAGCTTGGCTATATACAGATATTGAAGGGTTTTTTCACATCCTGATAAGGAATACCAACTGCTGTTCAAAGAAGGAGTATAATTTGCAGACTACCTTAATACTGCATCAATAAAGAGAGACAGATGTTAATAGTCAGGATAGTGGCTAGAGATATATTTTTTCTACTTACAACAGAAAAGAATTTATCTTTACTTTGTCATAAAATCATCAACAGTATAGCATTGTATTGTTGGATTTTAATTTTGGTAAATTTATGTTGAAAGTAAATACTAGCACAGCTTGGAATATAGTTTGTTACGTGCAACAATTTTCTTTCATGCTTGTTGTATTCTTAAGAAGCCAGATTTGTGATACAACTAAGTGTGGAATGAACAATAATTCTGAAAGTAGACCAGAAATTTCTTGTTATAAGTTAATTTCTTTCCAGTTTTTGTGAATCTTGGGATTTATGATATGCATTGGAAAGCGAATGCTAAAGAAAATAATTCGTTGATTGTACATGATACTGATAACATTACTGTCATCAGTAGATAGAGGTGATGTTCTATTAATGAAATGGAAGATTTATACTTTTTGGAAATAGAATTTAGGATTATTGGTAAATAACAACATGAAGCACTCCAAATATTAAAGCCATTCATTCTTTACTGAGTTTGTGTAGTATTTGGCTTAGCAATGAACACTGGGTCTTCCCTGTGCTCTATGGAAAGAAAATAATTAAAAACATGTCAGCTATGAAAAGCAATTGAAGAAAATAAGATGTGGTTTGAGCAGGTGCAATTGCTATGACTTCCATGCAAATTTATCCGATTATATCAAGGGTTATTGATGATATATGAATCCGGTTTCTCTTCAGTTTCATCGGTTAAGCTTTGACTGTGTAGATTTCTCTTATTTTCAACCAGGGTTTGTTTTGTCATGTGTACCAGTTTTCACAGATGCTGATTCTCCTAAAGGGTATTTGTTGAGGGATCTATTTAGTGAAATTCATGTTGCAATTTCTAGGAAAATAAATATGGGGAAATAAATCATATTCTGTCATGTACTTTATAAATTTTACTTAGGATATCTCCAGACAGCATGACTGAGTTTGTGGAAACAGATACTGGTCATTTCAGTGCATACTGAGAACAAAGGAGAAGCCCAGAGAGAGCTGGAGATACTGTAGGGAACATTTTTTTTCTTCCATCAATACTGGTGTGCTTTCATAATCCCTTTGTAGACTTAGCTCCTGGAGGACTGTGCCCAACAGACAAAGCCTGACCCTGAGAACACGATGTCACTGCATCCAGTTCAAACCTTTTTGATTCATATACCTCTGGCTATGTCGAGAGCTAGTATTTCAAGGAGGCCACACAAAAGTTGCTTTCAGTTGAGATGCTGTAACTCGTTAGCAATAGATTTCAAGGCCAGAAGGAGCTGTTGTGATCATTGCAGTCTATGCCACACCAGAAAGACAATTTTGCCTGGTATTCTCCCTAAGTTGAAGGAGCATGTTGAAGTAGAGCAAACATTTTAGGAGCATGTTTTATCTTAATTTCAGTGTTTCTAATGATGGGAAAATCCTTTCCTTTGGCAGATTTTTCTGGTGGTGAATTGCTTCCATTTCTAAAACTCTGCCCAACTTTTCTTAAATTTGAATTTATACAAGTGCTTTTACCATTGGATCTGTTCTTCTGTTTCACTCAACCATGACCATTACATCTGTGCTTCTCAGAACATATCTTGCTATCTTCAAAATTTGTTCTTCTTAGGCAAATGTCATGCCATAAACAAACAAGACTTGGGTGTGTGGAATGGTCTGGGTTTTTATTTAGTTTGTCTAGGGCACTTTCCTGAGAGCAGTTACTTACTTATGTAGGTGGTGACTGTCAGCGTAATGGGCTGACTTTATAAAGTCTCAGGAAGTTTCTGATTAAACCTGGGGAATTCCCAATATTCCAAGCCTGTCTTTCATGGTGGTTATTTAATGGCATTGGTTAGCTCTGGTTTTGCTTCCATTGTGAACATCAATTAAATGGCATTTGCAAATGCCTTTGGTACTTGTCCTAGGTATTGATGAACTAAATTTATGTCACTGAAAAGAAAATGGCTAAAACATTTTATGATAATCAATGTAAAGATTACAATATGCTCTCTGAATAACTTGTGAAGAACATTTAATGAATCTGATTACATACTTGGAATTTATGCAAGAAGTGCTGATAGGGATTTGTTTACAGTGTCTCCTCTTATTTATATAAGAAACAACTTGAGTGTAGAGGGACATGTCACTAGAACCTCTATAATTGCTGAGATTTAGGAGGCTGGCAGCAAGTCTTGTGCATATATATTCAAAGGGTATATTTGGCCACAGGGTTGAGTTGTAATGGATGTCAGAAAATTTAATATTTCCAGTGTGATGAAGGTTGTATGTAGAATTTGAATAAACTCAAATATACCCCTGAAAAAAGGCAAAAAAAATTAAAACCAGAAGAATTAGAAATGTGGAATGTTTCATAAGCTTCCACAACCACCTTTGAGGTCAAATTAAAGACATTGTGTTTCATATCATGTCTGAAGTTCGTACACTTTGGATTTGCTTTTTATCTAATTCATAGCTTTGGTGTATTGAGTAGCTTTTATTGTACAATAAAGATTTCTTTTTGTCTTATTATAGATTCAGCAGATTTCGGAATTATGATATGATACAGTTCAGCTCTGGTCAAAATGGATATAATGTAAGTTTACTAGATGTTAACTGTAGCTACTCACATGCAGATAGTGCACTATGCATTTGATAAAATAATGCTGTGACAATCTTGTGCGTTGTTGTAATTCAGTTCATTAAAAGTCTCAGCTATAAGTCTGTAATTTTATATATTTAAGTAGAAATTTTATTCTGTGAAAACTGGTATTTTGTCATTCTTTAAAAAAGGAAGAAAGGCAGTTGCAAGAAAGAGGGAGTACATCCTCTAAGGCAACTCCATTTTGGCCAACTTATAACATGCCCTGGATTCAAATTTTCCTTCCACATTTCTGAAATTTTGGCTCAGCATTTTTTCAAATAAAGTTCTCATAGAAAATGAATTAAATATTATGTAGTGCTTTTAACCTGAGTTTTCTTCCTCATAAAAACAGGTTTCATCCAATCAATTAAAAATAGAAGAAATTATGTTTCAGTAGAATTCTATAAGTTTTTTTTTCTTAATCTAAAACATTTTCTTGTCCAAAATAACTACTTGTTTTCAAGGAGTACCTACATTCAAAAATGACTTCAGAGCTGGCTTATCCTCAAGTATGCAAATATTCCAAGAGGATTTAATATTCTCATGAAAGGAATGGCTAAATTTAATCCATTCAGAACAATTAGTGGTGAAGCAGGGTGTTCTGAAAGGGTGTACACTCTGTGGGTGCTCTTGAATCCAGCAGGCATCTCTGGTGACCACAGTCCTCTGCTGCGAGGAATTCCATGGTACTGTGGTCCCCACACCTTCTGGTGAGAAAAAATGGAGACCTGAGAGGCTGCTTTTTTTTTTTTTTCTGGTCACTTCTCTGTCCCTGTATATGGTCCAGGACAACTCCTAACTCTGTGATATCTCATGTTTTAATGTCTTCATGAATGACTCTTTTACTCCTCTAAATCAGTTCTGTAATAATGTAGTTCTAGGGCAGAAGTCATAAAAATCAGACCTTTTGAAAGTATTATGAGCAAATAACTTCACTGGAATAGAATTGAATGCCATTGTTTCCACTTGAAAAATCTACTGCCTTCTCTAAAGACCTAGAAAATTTCCTGCAAGATGATAAAGTTTTTTTTAAGTTCAGGTACCTGACAATTAGGACATGCAAACTTTGTAGTAGCCCAAACAATAAATCAGCATGCAAAGACATATTAAAGTAGTGCCAAGATGTATGTAAAATAACAACTTCATAACATCTATGCCAGTAATGGACATAGAAAGCGATGCACATAGGTGAAATTAGAATATAAATATATTTCTGAATATTTTGATGTTATGGTATATATAAATATACAATTTTCTTACATTTCCACTGCATGTGAGTTTACTAGCTCCTTTCCATCTCAGTATTTCATACAAATTCAAATTTCTAATATGTTCTAACAATTACAATTAAGTGTGTGATTAGGTGTGCATGTACTGAGGGCTGTATAACGAGGGATACTCTTGAGACTTTATTGATACTTCCACTGAAGAATGAAATGATTAATTGTGATGTCAACAAGGCCATCACTGAACAGGGATGAAAAATGACCAGAATGGTGCTTGGTGCTTATCCTGCTTTTCCCATTGTTTCCCTGAGAAATCAGCACTCATTAATACAGTTTAGGTAACACTTAATCTGAGCTCTTAAGGTATTAATCAAAAAGGAATGTAGAAATAAAGGCTTGTTGCAATTAAGGGGCTAGAACTCATGGATTTACCAGTGAGTTCAGACATCTATTTATTGTTCATGAGAGAAAAGAAAAAAAATTGAACACATATGCTGTTATTTCAGTCCATGAAGTAGAAAGGCGCAGATCGTTACAATCACATACAACTGGATCAATATTTGTCTGACAAGAGAAACACATTTGATATATTATTGATTGGAAAAATAATCTGATGTTGGAAATTCCTGACCACCCTAGGAGGTAGTAGCCATGTCAACCCACAGGGACAGGTCTCTCATTCTTCGTCATGTTCTCTGTTTCAGCTGTAGAATTTTGTTAAGTAGTGAGACCCTGCTTATAATCCAAAGTGAAGTAAGTGCAGGGAGAGCAAAATTCTTGTCAGTATTTTTCCAGGTTAAACTACAGGCTGCTGAGTGAATCTTTAGCATAAGACAAATGCAGTTAAACTGTTTAGCAGAATTCTTCAGTCAGACTTCTCACACACTACTGACAGCAAGTCTTTAGGAAGCATGAAATTATCCAATAGTCAGGAAGGCAAGAGAGGAAAGAAGCACAGTGCTATAGTATTTTACCCCAAAAAAGCACTGCTCAGGTTGGCATGGACTCTCGCCCTTGTTCTGCCATTTGCTGTCCCTCACAGGCCTTACTCCTTACAACCTCAGGGTTGGCTTGTGCCCTTTTTGAGATACAGCTGGAAGTTTACAATAATAAATATTGACCTTTTATATAAATGGCTACATTTCCAAATAATTTCAAGGGCAACTGAAAGTAAGCTCATACTATAAAGTTTTCTAATCCTGATTTAAAGATTCAGTGATAGATATGTTACCATGTTTTTCAAGAAGTTTCAAAAATTAATTTATTTTTCAATATTTTTCAAAGCACTCTGCCTAAGATTTCCTCCTTTTAAGTCTAGAAATTGTACTGTGTTTTCCTTCTATAGTTTGAAGTGTTCTTTTTCTGCTTATGTTCACAGTCCTGTCACTGCTTCAATTTCTTGTACAAAATGAATTTATTGAGCTCCTTAAATTGCTTATTCTCGGAACCCACTTCCAGTTCTCAATATTCATTTTTACAATAAATAAATAAGAACTAGGCAGACTGGAATCTGTCTGGCAATATTGGGAATCTTTGGGTTGGAAGGTAATGTAGTTGCTTGAAGTTCAACAAGGTTGTAAAATACTATTACTCTCCTTCCAAGGAGATTGTATGAGCAGCCTCGATCAAATCCACCTTTATGTAGAGAGAAGTAAGGACTATAAAATCCTCACCAAGACAAAACATTTTTTCTCTTTTAAACCCACAGAAAAATGTAAATCAGTTGTCTTTTCCCCTCCAATACTAAGATATCATTTACAATGTATCCCAGGTATAAAAAGGGATGAAATATTTCCCTATTAGATTTGGCTAAGCATAGTGCAAGAATATGATTTAAAAAATGAGTGTGTCTTTGAACATAAGCTTTTGGGTTGCTTTCCTAAAATCTGGCAGGTGCTCAGAACATGGGATATCTGCTCTCTATACCATTTTAATAATTTGTAAAGCCTAAAGATGAAAAATGAATTACTCAAGTATATTTACAGGGACACAAAATTAAACAGATTGTCTAAGAGATGTGATAATATTATCACAGTATCTGAGTGCAAAACATGTGTGTTCACCATAATTAGAAACTGTACTAAGCACCAACATTTAGGTGCTGTATTTACACGAGTAGCTGTGATCTGCCTGTGAGTAATCTGCACCACTTTGGTACCTGCAATTTCAAAACACCTGAGAATATTTTGTTTTCAATAGTCATTATTATTAAAATGATAAAAGATGCATTCATTATATTAAGATTTTAACATATAATACCAGACAACATGCAAAAGCAGGTTGCAAGAAAATGAAAAGTATGTAGAGCAGCAATGTATTATAACATGTTATTAAAGGTAACAAAAAATTAAGAAACTTAGATATTAAGATAACTAATAATAACACATTGTATTGATGTCATATAGCCACTGAAAAAGAGACTATTCAGAAAATGAAAACATTATTTCTAGGGAATATCCCCTCTAAATGGCATATCTCAATTCAGGTTTGTACTATGCAAAACCTAATTACGTTGTGCATTTGCCTAACATACTTATCAATTATCAATCTTGCTCATAAATGGCAGCCTTATTCCTTTCTTTAATGTGAAATTAAATAAAGGACTGAAAGTATTTGACTCCTGTAAATAGCAGACATCATAAATATAAATAATCCAATAGCACATCTATAATTTAGTATTTTCAATGAGAAGCCCCTCAGATACTATTTGCAGGTAACTATGATGATCTTGCATCCAAGATTAAACTTCTTAAGGTATTATTTGGAGGTTTTAAATTTGCCTTATATGTAGTTCATGCAGAAGCCCTCTTTTATAAGTACTCCCCCAACCTGTACCCACCTGTCTAGTGCCGTTCTTTTGTGTTCTGCTGTACCACAAGATTATTTTCCTCCATAAACGTCTTTTAGTAAGTGGGGCTTTAATGAATGGTGCTGAAAAAATGCTTGTTTTTGCACATACCTAATCGACCTTAAGTAAGAGACCCTGGTTCAACAAGGGCCATGCTTAATTTTAACCACTGGACTGCTCTCCTGTACTGCATGATGAACTGCTTGAATAAGGTTTGTCAAGTCACTTTTGCTAGAGTATAGTCTACTGACTAATTGAAAAAATAATGGGTTCAGCTGTTAAACAAACCTGTCTAGGGCCTATTGCTAATACGTAATATCGTGGTAGTCAGTACTGACATCCAGAATCACTTTTCCTTTACAGAACAATGTAAAGAGAGTCAGTTTTACCTTCTGGAACCAGAGGCCAGTGAAAGCTGATATTGATGCCAAAGAAAAGAGTTTGGCCCTTTTGTCACCTGTGGCTGGTGTCTTTTTAGTTCAAGCGTGTGGAAGCGCAGTCCAGCCGGTTACCTGGCGAATTACCTCTAACATCAGCTTTCAATGTCTCTCATTTTCCAAGAAGACCTTATTACAAAGCTGTATAAAACCACATCACCTTAAGCATTTCAAAGAAGACCTCCATCACAGCAGGTGCTCTGACATCAAAGTAACAGCGTTTCTGGGAGAAGAGTGTAAGTTTATTCCATAATATTCTCATCTGTGGAGCTGTATTTGTATGTGCATTTCTTTTTATTTTTTTTGTCCTTGTCTGCCTTTTTGTTTTAACTGTAAGTTCCAAGGCTCAGAGATGAAAAAAGAAAGGTCAGGGAAATATCTTATGTAGGGCAATGTCTTGTACCATTAGCAACTTTCCAGTGAATTAAAAATGTGAGGGAAACTTTTATTTATTTTTATTAAAGCCTCTAGTGCAAAAATCCATACCTGTCTGGTCTGAATTTCTCTTCAGATATGTTTTTTTTCTTTTATAAATGCCCATATGGATTTTTTTAATGGCTCTGTGGAGCTACATTATTATATATTTATAATCAAGTTGCTTAAGGAATGATGAATATCTGAATTCTTTCCTGGTCTCACAAGCTGGAAAAAGTATATAAAGTATATCAGGCAATACAAATTCTGTTTTAGGAAGTGAAATTGAAAATCTACTGCTCCCCAAAGCAGGCAGCCACTGTAGATGAATATTTTTTTATTGTGAAGGCTTCAATATTGCCTTACATAATACTTTGCCCTTCATTCAAAATTAGCACTTTTTACTGTGTAAACACTTTTATTTACTTTATCACTGAGAAGAGCTTTGTCCAACATCTCTCATATTTCCACCAGATTTGGTTTAAATCCAAAATTTAATCACAAATTAAGCTGGTATATGCTGAAACTTTCTCAGGGATGTCAAGTAAAGGCAAACCTACAATAATAATAATTATCCTAAAATGACCTAAAAATCATTAAAGTTATAATCTTAAACATCCTTAAAATCAATTGAACTTGCTCCTTCTTTCAGTTAGACTTCTTTGTTATATATTTGTTTTATAACCAATTTTAAGTGTCATTTGGTAGTTTCTGTTTCAACTGTAAGCTTGAAATGACAAGTACATGACAAGCTTGAAATAATCACCTTTTCATGGTACATGGGAATAACCTATAACCCAACACCTAATATTATGAGTCAATTGTGTTACAAAACAGACTCTCTTCCTGTGTGAAAATGTTGTGGATCAAACTTTTACAGATATAAGTGTGGGCCAGTGAATCTAAACCCGTTTTCCAATGCCCTTTTTCTGATCCCACACCAAAGCTGCTGCATATGAGGTACTCTCCTACATGCATAAGGTAAAAGGACTACCCCCACACCCCTGACCCTCTGTCTCAAAATGAAGAAACCACCAGGCTGCATCTGACAGATTTTTTTCTCTCTTCTGGGTGATTGAGGTTGGGAAAAATTGGTAGGAAATTGTAGGAAATGTTCCCTTTGAAAATAAAAAGCAAGCTAAATATCCAATTAGTGCACATTTTACCATTGTTGTGTTGTTTTTACATTGATTGTGTCCTTGCACACATGGTTCCAAAAAAACTATAGAGAATAAACCAAGAAATGTCTTGAACACACAGCAAATGCCATGAAATCACTGGCAATGCGTAACGCTTGTTACTGACCCATGGTGAAGAGGTACCTGACCTGAAGGCTGAAACAAATATCACTGATACTGTGCAGCTGTGGAGTAGGCTAAGGCAGGCTGGGTTGGGTGGAGAGTGTCAGATACTGGTGGAGGAAGCAGGCTATGCAGAGATTAGGTGTGGCCAAACCATAAGTGGTAGAGGCAGGATTGATTTCCTGCAGAATTATTGCTTTGTTTGACGCATAAGCCAAATCTTGGGTTATTTTCTCTAAAGGAGTAACCTAATAGTTTGTAAATATAGGTTTGTATGTGTGAATCTCAATGTTTTACATGTGAGGCTTAGCCATGTGTCTTCTGCCACAGATTTGCCTTAATTTCTCAAGGCCAATTAGGGTCTTATTTTCTCTGATCTTTCAGACTTAGCAGAGATCATTGTCATGCACCAGAACAACAACAAAAAGAAACTTGCCATTGCAGCATGAAATCACATTTTTCAAAAAAACTGTATATGCATAATTTGCAAAAAGACCTGAGAATGGTCCCTGCATGAAGTGTGAATAAAAAAGGTTGTTGTCTAATCAGCATAGGCACTGAGATTTTACTAAGCTTTGATTACTGCATGTCACACTTGGCTTCGAGGAAAAAACCATATGTGGTCTTGTACTTTTTGTTCAGAATTCCATTTTTTTTTTCTCGGTCATTTCTTCATGTCAAGGCTACTTATATCCTTATATATTCTTACATTATTTTCTATTTTCTTTTTTGAAACCTTCCTCTTAAATCACGATATAAAAGAACCCACTTAGTCCCTACCACTGTTTCACACAATAACAGGAAAATACTCATGGCTGAATCTCAAAAAGCCTACAATAGGAGGTCTTTTGAAATCTAAACCTCTGCATTTTCATTCCAGCCAGAGATGATGAAAAAAAGAAGTCTCTCTTAATCTGAAGGAAAAAGGAGAAGTAGGAGTTTTTCAGAGCACAAATGAGAGAACACTTTTACAGTGATTCAAAATTCTTTGTCAACTGAGGATTTTCAGTTGATAAAGCATAAGGCCAAACTAGGAGTTGTGTATATAACTAGGCAGAATTCATAATAGGTGTCATTTCAGTGAATGCTGGTAATAATGATGTTTGTGAGAGAGAAAAGAATGGTAAAAAGATTCATCCTGACATATATTTTAAAGGATATCATGAGATGAAGAATACATAGTCACTAGAAAATATAAAACCAGAAAATGAAAAAAAACCCCAATCATACAGAATAAATTGTAATAAATGTGTTTTTTATACTAGAACTAGAACTTTACGCAGCCCTTGATTTTTCTTAAATGAAAAAGTAATTTTTTGTTATTTTAAAAATATTTATACCATGTTTTTAAATATAGGATGGGATACCATCTTAGAATATTTGAACACTTACCCTACTTAAAATATGAATGCCCTTTTTCCAGAATTTCAAAGTATGTTTTATGTTTTACAGTTTGCTGGATTTTGCAAGGATTGTGCCTAGGCTGAAATTTGTTATGTAATAAGTTCCTTCTTTTATTCAAGTTTTGTTGCATTTTAAACAGGAAACATGACAATAAATCATTGGTTCTGTTGTTAACAATTTCTGGAAGATGGGATATGACTTCAGTAATTTCAATCTTTTTGATTGGTGGAATTAGTAAGAAGAAGGTTAAGTGAGATGAAAAATAAAAACATATTTATCAAGTGGACACAACTACATGGAATTAGTAATTGTTCTTTCTAAGATTGCAGAAAATTGCAATTAAGGAAAAATTAAAACTATTTTAATGGTTTATAACAGTGAATTATCTTATCCAGAGGTGGTTTAGGTATTCTCCAACTTAGTGTTCCCACTGAAGCACTCCAAACGATGAACTGCTCACTCACTCTCCCATCCTTTTCCTTCTCTCCCTGCTGTGGGGTGGAAAGGAGAATTGGAGGCACAAAAGGTAAAGACCACGGGTTGAGACAGAAACAATTTACTGGAAACAGCAATGAGATAAGAAAACGAACAGTAGCAGCAACAATAATAATAAAATAGTGTACAAGGGAAGTAAACAATTCACAAGCGAATGCTCACCACGCGGAGCCTGACAATATCCAACCGTTCACTTCCCGCTACTCCGCCAGAAGGGACTCCTTTCCTCGCCCCCAGCAGGGATGTCAGGTGGTACAGAACAATGTCTGGGTCCCAGCCACGGTGCTACTGGCTGCTGCAAAAAATTAACCCTATCTGGGCTGGAACACATGATAATTTAATATATGGCAAGTAAATTTTTGTTAAAAATATTAAAATATAAGTCATATACCTTTTTTTAAAATTTTCATTTTACAGACATGTAGTTATTGTGCACATGTTGAAAGATGGTCAGATGTATTTTAGGTTAGTAGGTAATTTTCTTAGTAGAAAGATTTAGATTTAAATAAATTTATTGTAGATATAAACATCTACAAAACCATAAAGACTTGTATTTCTGATGGATCTTGTGTTGATATTCCAGACCTCGTTGCTCTGGAGTCCCTTTTCCAAGTCAATCCTTTGCAAGAAAATGCATATATCTAAAAATCAAAATCAAGAAAATAGTAAAAAGCATGGCTCACCCACTGATTTCAATGGCTCTGCTTCTAGGAGTCCTGCTTATGTTTCCTGGCACCAGTATTTTTCTTTTTTTAATGATAGAAATTATCAAGAACAGAAGAAGGGTCAAAAGATTTCTTCAAGTACAATACAGTCCTACTGTACAGCAAAGTTCATGTCTTGACTCCTTAGATCAAGATCCATTTTTGCCTCCTGCCTAATACTGTTCTGTGGCTCTTTGTCATTGTCCCTGGGTAGAAAAACCTGTCAGTCAGTTGAAAGTGCCCTTTGCATTGGTAATAGTATGCTGATTTATGATTCTTGTAATGTGAGTAGTCACCTTCTAAAAGAAATTTGGACAAGGCTTTTCATTCGAAACTACATCTAGAAGTGTTCCTTTTGAAAGTACTATGGTTTAAAATCCCACACATCAGTGTTTATGTAAGTTAGGCATTGATTTACATGGTTCTGCTTTTTTTTTTTAATTAAACTAGTTCTTAGTATCACTGGAATGAACAGCATGCTAAGAAAATCATGGCTATACAGCTGCAACATCTTGTCTCTCTTAATCTAACTTTGGACTTGATTCATAACACAGATTTTTCCCCAGAGACTCAAATGAAAGTTTCATTTTCAGTATAAATGTGCCTAACCAGTGTTAGGCAATCATAAGTGGTGAGAATTATATTGATCTTAGATTTATAATCTGCCTGAACCTATCCCTGAAAATCATCTGGCTATTTGTAAGGAATATCTTAGAAACTTTAGAAGACTTATGCAGTCATTAAATTCTCATCATATGCACACATTTAATAGGATTTTTTTGTTGCTAATCTCAGCTTGGCAGACTTAGTCCTTCCCTTGTTGCCACTATAATTTATATGTAATCATAATTTGACAACCTTAGTCTAAAGCTGCACTCTGTCCTCCAAGGAAATTTAATACCTTCTTCTCTGCACACTCATAGCATTTATCACTCTAACAATAGGAGTATATGACCCTGTTCATTTACCCTCCAATGAGTGCAAGGAGTTGCTTCAGTACAACCAGGTTCCCAACATAATATTTCAGTGATTGTTTTTAGCTGTTGACTTGCATGCAGGGTGTTGCTCTCTTCAAACTGAGTTAAATTTTCAAAGAATTTATTATTTCAGCGGGTTTTCTTACCTTGCTTTCTGATGTTATGCTACCAGTAAAAAGTAAAAGATGAGCATATACAATTGTCATGCTTTTACAAATACAGGAACCTGATATAAATGTTTCCTATCTCTTTAGAACTGCAGCTAAGGTTTGTCCTGAGGCACACAGCTAGATATTTCTGACCACCAGACAGGTGTTTTGTATTCTTTGCCAGTTTCCACCTCTTCCGTTGATCCACCTGTTTTGTTGTGGTTATTCCCTGACTAGCAGCCAAATGCCCACCTGGATATTAACACTCATTCTCCCTCCTCTGTAGGACAAGGGAAGGGAAATAGGATGAAAAAATCTCATGGGCTTTCCTACCTCAGCCCTGCTGAACTCAGACTCCTCCACCCGCAGCTCAAGTGGCACAGGGAGAAAGGCATTAGTCCACAGCAGGTTCTTGCTGCTGCTGCTTATTGCTTCTCATAGTTACTCCGCTCCACCATAGACCCGCAGTGGGCTGCAGTGTGAATACCTGCTCCAGCTTCTGCTGTGCCACCTTCTCTCCGTCCTCTTTCTCTTCTGACCTTGCAGCTGTTTTTTTACTTTTTTGGTTCCCTTTTTCTCTCTCTGAAAGAGTTTGGTTGAGGGGTTTTTTAGCCTTTTCTTAAAAATGCTTTCCCAGAGGTGCCAGTACCTTGGCTGCAGGGCTCATCTGTTCCCTGTGGTGGGTTAGTTATAGCAAGGCCAGCCAAGGCCTCTCCTCACAGAGAAGAGAATTTCTATATTAATTAAAAATTAAATGGAATTAAATATAGACCACTAAAGAGTTGTTTAGTCTTTATCAAGGAACGATATACTGAGCATGTAGGAGTGCCTTCCAGTTTGGTAATTGTTTCAGAAAAATCATTTGAGTAGGAGGGTTGGACCTTATTCTCATTTGCAAATTCTCCTTGACCAATGAGTATCCTTCACAAAACTGTGAACCTCTGAAGCCAGACATCTGCTTGAAACCTACCCAAACATATTCCTTCAACTCATTTTCTTGCTTGATATCTCTAAACCAAAAGCGTCACCAGACTTTGTGCCGAAGGACTGAGGGTTCTATCTAGGTTCTTTCATCATGTTTCTGAGGTAGCCAAAAGTAAGAGCCTAGTCATTCCAAGTGAGAGCTCTAGGGAGTGAGGTAAGGTAGACATTTAGTGTTGATGATTTATGTCCCTTTACACATTTCCTTGCTTTTTGCTCAATCCCGTCCCTACGTTAGGTGAAGCAAATACGAACTAAATAATCCAGCTACCAGCTCAAGAGAGGAGGGAAGGAAGATACCTTCTGTTCTTCAAGTCTCTGCAGTTGGAGCAGCAGATAGCCTGCATCAGGAGACAATCACATCACTTTCATATTTACAGAGACTTCCTGGATCATGAGGATGTTCTCCTTTCCTGGAGAAAGCAGTCTTTGTTGCTTTGTAGTTTTGGGAAAGACACAAGTATATTATATATTATATATATANTGGGACATTAGGTACTTTGGTATTTTTGCACCATGCTTACAAGCTCTAAAGATTTAGATATTAAAATAAAACTAAAGAAGTGGGATACTAAGACTAAATCTCTTGTCTGCGAATGTCTTTTCAGCCAGTTCCTGGAATAAATCAACTCAGTGTGACAAAAATATTGTTGAAGTTTTATTTAATCTGTGTTTCAACTAATACTTAATTGTTGATTTAGTTGTTCCATTAATGCCGGTCTGAATGTGTGGCTGTTGCTCTGTCATTTCAGTGACACTTCTTGCAGGTTTGCGTGGACTTTAGTAGAGGGTAGTTTAAACTAGAAGGCTGGACTTGAGGCACTGAAGTACATAGGTACATGCATCTGTTGCAAATCACCAGACCACAGGCACAAAACCATCTAAAACTACAGCAGCAAAATTCACCAGATTTCAATTCTTACTTATCTAAGTAAATTGAAATTCAAACCCAAGCTGTGGCACAAAATAGAATTTTACCAGTTAAATATCTGAAGAATTTGGCAAATCTTTGCTTCTTCTCTGATAATAATAAAAAAAAAAAAAAAAAAAAAAAAAAAAAAAAAGATTGTATCAAATAAGTCCTAGAAGTGAAAAGAATTGCCCCATGGTGAAGGCAGACACTAACCTGATAAGTCCAAAAAGTTTCAGTTTCTTTGAAATCTTTCTGTCTTCAATTCTATAGAGGAAGTCTGAAATAAATTATATTGCTAAAGCTCCTTAGGCATGAAAACAAGAAGGCTCAGAATTATATTCTGTTTTTTTAAATGGTGCATTTTCTTTGTGGCCTAAGGTCAGGAGGTACTTTATCTGTTCATCATGTGAGTCATTAACCACAGCTGCAGTGGTATAACATATGACCACTGCCTTTATACAATCAAGTGCAACATCCAACCAAAGTATTTGATTCTGTCATCATTGATTGTCATTTCCCTTCAAGAACACTACTGAGACCCCAGTGGCAGATTTAAAAAATAATATATCCACTTAGTACACTTGGTGCTGACTTTGACAATGTCTGATTACACTGACTGCCGAGTTTTGTTTTAGCAATGACTTCTGATTGCAGTATCATGCCACAAGCTGCACCAAATGATCATGAAAAGGATTGGCCAGCTTATCAGGTACTGAATGACTCTTGCTGATCTCAGTGTTGAAATCTCTGGGACAATGAGTGAAATTGAATTTTCTCCCATCCCGTCTGGTAAGCAGAAAAAATTATGACTAGAAAATACCATTACTTTTATCCAACAGTCAAGAGTGTCTGGTTCGGTATTAACTATAAATCACCTTTGTGAGCCATGGACCTTTCAAATTACATTTGTGAACACTTAATTGCTTTCTTCTCCATGTTCCTAGCAGTTGCACTTTGTATCCTTTTATTATAGTGAATTATGCCTCTTGTCAAAGAGGCAACTGTTTGCAAGAGATAAAATGCAGAGGCACAAACATTCAGGCTGCTGAACTTGTGCGTGAAATGCTTCTTTGTCCTATTTTTAGATATTTTTAATATATCTTAAAGTAGGCAAGACAAACAAAAATGGAAACAATAAATAAAACAAGAAAACAAAGAAAACCCTGGAACATTTCTGATGAATACAGCTGAAAAATCTAGTAAGTGAAAATGTGATTCCAAAGAAAATTGAGCTCTGCCTTTTAAAAAGCTACTTCTTTTCCTAGAGCAAATACAAGTTGTGTATTATAACATTTACAAGAAGTGCTGTGGGCTTATTTTAGTCTATGAATGATCACTGTTTCTTAGAATTTATTTCCTGGCAGTATGATTTACAAGAAACAAGTTTTGTGGTTACTTTATTACTGGTATACTTGTGCACTTCTCTGAAGTAGTGAATAGTCTTTCAGTTAGTCATAAAAATAAGCTTAGGGCTAAAGAGTGAAACATATATTTTAGGCACAAAAAATTTTGGTTGTGTGCAGAAATTTTTAGATTTAGCTGTGAAATTGGGCTGTAGGGTTGTTAACTTTCATTTATTGGATTGGGAAAATCCATATATTACATCTTTCTCATTAATTACAGCACTTATAAGATGACAAAAAATCAGATCCTTGGAGACTTTAAATCATACCAGATATTTATCATTTGTTGTATAGAATGAATGCACTGATACCCTGTCTCCTCCAGTGAGGGAGGTGGGGTGAAAGGGAAAAGAGGCTTGTAATAATTTCCTACTGTGTTCATTTAACTTTATGAGAGTTCCTCTCAGGAGACCATAATGAAAAGATAAGAGACTAATGATCCATAAATTTAACAGAACCCAGATTGAACAATCTTTCAGTCTGACAAAATTAATTAACATTAAGACACCTTTTCTTGAGATGAGTATGTGTATGTGTGTGTGTGAAATGAAGCCCCAAGATAAGAACATTTCTTAACTTTTTGAAAAGTTTGCTTTTAGACTGCCACTTTAACCTTCCAAAACGGACTCCTTTCTGCTTTCACAATCTAAATTTGCTATTTTCAGTTTTATTCATGCTTTGTTTTCAAAAATACAGCTGTCAGTGCTCATACTTCATACTTAATCTTTTACTTGGATATACTGTCACAACTACTTACATAAGTAACAAAAATAAGGACTTTTTAATGATTCCTTTTATTCTAATTATATCTCTAGTATCACTAGTAGCAACATAACCAAGGTCTTGTATTTACTTGTGGTAAAGCTAAACCAATCTGTAACTTAAACATAGATTGTATATCAAGTCCCAACCCAGTACTGACTTTTATGGAGCATTTTTTGAAGCTGAGTGGAATGGCCTTGTCACCTACTCTCTCAATGATACTGTCATTTCATAGTGTGGACACCCTCACTAGTGATTATGAGAGTATATTCAGAATTAAGTTCTCTCTAAAATTATTTTTAAAGGAGGTTAAATTTCCCTCCTTCCTCACATTGAGTTGCTGACACAAAACAAGCATAGACAGACCAGCTGAACGCTTGAGTTGCACCATTAAGACTGATCTTGACAATGTCTGCCCACAAACTCAGGCTCACCCTATCTCATTATGATACATGCATCTGCATAAAATCAGTGTAACTGAGGAACTTAGGAACATTTACTAAGATTGTACCAATACCTGTCTGCATAACACAATTTGTGCTTACACTGTAAGTGATCATACCCTGTGTTATCTTTTACTTAGGAACTTCTGATAATAATGAATTCTTGAGGACTAAGCTTTGGGTTTAGGCATATACAAGCTGAACTGTCCTGTCTCATTCACAGGTGGCTTGTTCATACTTGCCTAGCTATATTCATGCTCTTCTATATGCCTGCACATGCTGAAATCATATTTCTGATGACAATGCAGAAAAGATCTGTATTCATTTTTACTTGTGATTTTGGTGGGGTTTGTTGACATCTTTTTCTCCGTGGGAGAAAAACTAATAAGAGACTGTAAAAGTTATGTATTACACAGATGACAGACAAAAATTTGACAGATAGGAATTTTGGTTAACAGACTTAATAATTCTAACCTCATCAATCAATAAGAATTATTAATATGTTGTACAGCCCTCTGATTTTTTTCTGTTTTGTTTTGTTTTTCCTCTACCTAGAGTGCTGCATGGCAGAAAAAACATGAAATTTTGTTTCTGCCCTTGCTTTCATACCTTTTTCTGCTTGGTTTCTAAGGAGCAGTTTCTTTCAGAAAGAAGCATTTCATTTTGCTGTGTAAATTCATAGTATCTTATCAACATTTTGCTTATTCTCTCATCACTTTTCAATGTGACAGCACTCCATATACATGCTGGAAGCAGTGCTCTTCATAATCATTCCCTCTTCAGTAGAAGTCATTAAGCCTACATTGTCAAATCTTACCTTGATTACAAATGTACATATTTTCCATACTGCTAATATAAAATAAATGTCATGTATTTTTATTTGCAGCTCTAGCAAAGTGGTTGATATTAAGGAACCATTAAGGAAACCTGAATCCCAGATCATTA
Source organism: Dicrurus megarhynchus (assembly GCA_013399195.1). Taxonomy (NCBI): domain Eukaryota; kingdom Metazoa; phylum Chordata; class Aves; order Passeriformes; family Dicruridae; genus Dicrurus; species Dicrurus megarhynchus. Next base: position 2,693,238 of record VXAD01006100.1, read on the forward strand.
TTCATTCAACAGTCAAAAAAAGCATCTGTGCATTAGATGCTATTAGCACACGCAGAATGCCAGATATAATGATCCCATTAAATCAGACTTGATTAATAGTTTATAAAGACTGAATTTATGTTATTTTTGGAAATACAGTTTATGTTATCCATTTGCATTATTTTTTGGAAATACTGTTTCAGTGAAGAACAGCCTGAAGGCCTTTCCTTGGCAAGTGTTCCATCTATTCTGATCCACTTTCACCTAGACCGAGGAGGTAGGAGGTCATTATACGGAGAAGATTGGATTTCTCCAAGCTTGCATGTGTAGAAATATGCTTTTATTACCTGTCACAGCATTAACAGTTCTATGTATGTAAAACTTCCTCAAGGATTCAGCAAAAGTTTCTACTTTCTCTATCTGATTGTCAAAAAACAATGTTATTGTGTTTATTGTTTTAGGAGTGCTGTATTAATTAAATCAAGTTAATTGCAGAGTCATCCTATGCCACTTGTAGGACTGAAATGAAAGAACTTAATTTCAAAGAGACTTAGTCCAGTGGGTATTTTCTTTTGCTGCTTGGCCTACAACAGCTGAGACAATGTGTCTGTCAGGATCTTGAGTTTTCCCTTGTTCTCACAGAATTCCCCAATCTGAGCTTTTGTTTATGATAAGTGGCTAAATTTCCAGGGCTGCCAAGAATGACAGAAAAATACCCTGTTCTTTTGTCTGAGCTAAAATTGTCTTTGCCTTTACTGACCTAGCAAATCACTCGGTGACTTTCCAATTCACCTTGGTTCAGATGAGTTGCATAGAAAATGTGAAGGCTTGGTACCTGATTTTGCTCTACCAGCCTTGGCCATTGCTACATCCATCTTTGCTCTAGTTACAGCTTTACTTAGCCCTGGTTCTGTATTACATGAGGAGTGTGCATAGCTTTAAGTTCTCTCCAGAGCACGGTAAAACCTTTATCAAGTAATGCTTCATTTTATGGATTGATATGAAAGATTAACATTATCAAAGATCTCATCTCTTCTAATCACAACAGGGAACATTTTTTTCCCCCTAGCAGTAGAAAGAATTGTAATTCCTGTATTTGGGAAATTATAGCTAATCTATACTCTGTTCCTTCAAAGGAGATCTTGATCTTTATCTTCAAGCTTAAACCACACACAAAGATTATCTCTTTTGTCATTTTAGAGGAGCTGCTGTCTCAAATACCCAAAGAAATTTCTAAGTTTTTTTTTAATTCAAACTTCCTGTCCAAATGTTAAACGCTTTTGTATTCCAACGGACATTACATATTTTTATCATATTCTTAAAATGCTTTTTCTTGTTTAGCTGTCTATTTGAGCTTTTTATTGTCATGAAAGAAGTTGGTGTTAAGAACTGATGCAAATTTAAACAAAGATGCAGTTCATAAAAACAGTGGATAGACACTCTCATCAAGGGGAAAGATTGACTGTTTCAGCAGGCAACACACTCCTGACTGTTTTAAGAACAAGCCCTTCAGGAGAACTCTTACTTTTGCTCACTGAACCACAAAATTGAAGTACCATGGAAGAAATCCAGACATGCAACAATGCCAAAATATGTATCACACTATACTGAAAGGCTTCAAAATTACTGTATTTACACAAGGGTATTACTGACAGAATAAATGAAAATTTTATGGTCTAAGAAAAGAAACACAATTTTAGTTAACTAGCATTTTTCTACTGCTCTAGAGCTTTTTATTGGGAGCAGAGGGAATTTGTACTCAGTGAAGTAGATCAGTGAAATGATAATTTGTCTTTGAATAGAGTACTTTTATCCCATTAATTTCAGCCATTATGGTGTGAGATAAGATGTAAGCCAGTGACTAACTGAAAATTAAGGTCCCAAAAAAGAGGCAATGAAACAAAAGAATACCTTATGCAGTATTATACAAAGCACATGCTAAAACTAATTTTTACTCAACCTTTTATTTTAGCCACTTTTAACCTCAATTCTTTATTCACTTAATCATGCCTGCTTCTGCTATATTTAAATATGTTCAGTTTACTCATCAGATCTCCTTTTAAGGATATTTGATTAAAATCCTTTCTTGTTGCAGTTAAGAGAAAAAGGGCATTGCAGTGGAGATATGCCTTAGGTGAATGTATGGCATGAAAATTTTCCTTCCTTTCCTATACTTCAAACAAAGGAATCAGTAGTATATTACAGAGAAGGATACTTTAGCTTGTGTTATTTTTAAAATTAATCTGGCATTGTATACAGACTATTCCTGACAATAATCCTTTTATGAAAAAGTGTAATTACTGTGATGTTTTAAAAGTACATTTCAGGGTAACTAGAAAAGAGGAAAGGATCATGGACATGTGTTGTCAGAAAGAATCTCCAGAGTTCAGGACATTTCATTCCATCTATTGCACTGAAGCTGGATCATGTAAAACTACCATATGCTTGTCTAAGCTGTTCTGAAAAACAGTGAAGAATAGTTCATCACATCCTTGGGTAGCCTGGTGAAGTGCCTCATTACTCTTCATTAGAATGTTTTTACTGCTCCAAACCTAAAGCCTTTACTGATTTCTACTTGTCTTTCCCTGATCTGTATGGAGAACAAACCATCTTCCTTTTTTCTAACTGCTTTTAAAATAATGTTTTCTACTTACCAGACCATTCTTTTCTTTTGGACTGAACACATCTCCTAATTTTCTCCTAAGTCATGCTTTCTAAAACCCTTTGCACGTCCACATTTTCTCCCATTTTCCCTGCTGGAATCTGCAGTTTGCCAGCATCATTCTTAACATACCCAAAATGAGCTTGAATCCTTCAGGGACTTCTTATTACAGTAAACAGGGCAAAGATAGCTACCTGTCTTGCTCTGTGTATGACCTCCTAGGACACATCCTGAAGACACCTATCTTTAAAACAGCACTCCCTTATGAATTTATAGTATGCCTCTGATCTTTCTGTGCCCTTAATATGTTTTCTGCCTGACAGATTTTTTGCCACTGGGAATGATGCATTTTGTTGAGTTGTGGCTATTATCCTCCTTGAGTACTTTCTGCTAGATTTTTGAATTTGTCCTGTTGAACAACCTCGTCAAGATTGTCCAGCTAAAATTTCCCAGTACCTATGCTTTGAAAAAGCAAGAGTTATCCTTTACTAATCCTTTGGAGATTGCAAGTAAATCTTTTCATCTGAAAAGGTGAGAAAATTCAGTCTAAGCTTTTAGAGGCGCATCCTGGGATGTCCACCCTTAATGCCATAATTCTATCCACAGATTGTCTTTGCTTTGCTTCCTTCCATAGTCTGGCAGATCAAAATTCTACATAAGGACTCTACAGGTTCTGTTGTAATGGAAATACAAAGAAAAAGAAATTACTTTAAAATAAAACAGGTTTCCCAGTTCTATGTTTTTCAGGTTCCATCAGGTTTAGTCTCCACAGTCACCCACAAAATTTATTTTTAAAGAGTGATGATTATTCAGGGATTCTCTGGGCAGAATTTCCATCTGCTCACCAGATGTTCCCACAGATATTGCTAGTTAGCTAAAATATATCATAACATCATCACCCTCTTCATGTCTCAAGAGGATCAGATCTAGGGTTCCCTGGATAGCTTCAATATTCACCGGCAGAAAATGTGGTGGTAGAAAAATTCGAGGCAGAACTGAGTACCTGGAGCTACATGACTGTGCAAGTGGACTGCTTCTAACCAGGCAAGTGCACCTGGCTTGCATGCACACAGAAGGCAAAACAAAACTAAGACAGTTTCTTGCCCTCTCCTCAACCATTCACTCATTTTTTCACTGTCAGAGTTGCCTGTTGCTCCACCTTTGCAGACTGACCAGCTCACTGTGTGTTTGCACCTCCTGAGAGAGAAAGCATAAACTTTTCTTAGAGACTGCAGCTTAAGCAGAAGTTGGAAAGCTATTTTAAATTGATAATAATAAGATAAATGTATGATCACTTGTTGAAGTGATAATCAGGAAACATTAAGCACTAATGCTTATTATCACAAAAGCCAAGTCTAATCAGCTTTTAAATCAGCTTTTAAATGTATAATTAAATTTATATTTCAGTAATTTTCTGAATCTAGACGATGTTTTAGTTGGGAAACCCTGTGAGATTGCCAAGCTAAAAATATATTTAAGGGACCCAGAGCTGATGTGGAAACTTAGTACTGCTGCAAGGAACACAGAACACTCTATAGAAGGTTCTATAGAGATCTATAGAGTTCATAGAGGGAAGTCCAGAGCAGGGTTTTCAACAAAAATGTGCACATGCAGCTTCAATCTGACTTGTATCACTGTATGCCAAGAGGCTAAAGCCATAGTATGGGTTTTATAAGAAAAGCCATTTGTGTGCAGGCTCAATGTTAAATGAATTATTTACTTCTTCTGAGAAAGAAACAGGATAGTAATGGAATCATTGATATAGTCTTGGGAAAGGCTTTATTTTGTTTTGTTCTCTTTTTCTCTAATAGCTTGTAAATAAATTCAAGACGTATAATTTCCAGATAAACAATTGAAAGGAGACTAAAGAAGAAAGAAGAATTGTTCTTGTCACAACAGTAAGAACAATGTTGTGGTGTAACCACTACAAAGAGTAATATTATAAAGCCCAATTCCAAAATACGTTTTGTTTTTTGTTTCTTTTTTATTTTGTAAATGAGAGAAGAACAATAGCCTTATTAAATGCTTTACACTGAGTTTCAAAGAACTTTACAAATTTACCCGCTATTAAGTTAATTCTTGTATTCAGTATTAATTGACTGGGAATTAGAACCCTCTGGAAAAAGAAGTAAGGGGACAGAACCAAAGAGAAGACATTATACTGCAGAATCCTGTGGTGTAAGGCAGAAATTAGTGTAACTTATTTTTGGTGGTGGTAGCATACATGGTTTACAGTAAAGAAAAAAGGTGGAGCTCAGCTGTTTATTCTATCCCATATAGTTCAGTCTATTTTATTCAGGCTCTCTGATACGGGTTAGTTTATCTAATTCCTCTCTTAGGTTTTGATCCTCACAAACAGATGAAGGGAGTAGAGGCAGTATAGGAGGACATTAATGTGTAAAGACACTAGGTCTCCCTTTTTTTGTAGACACATCCACTAGGAATATCTCAAATCTTTCAATAATTTTTATTATTTTATTTTTTCCTTTTCTTTTTTTTTTCACTGTCCACCAGCTGCAAACTGTGAGAGTGAAACATTTCCATTAGTTCCTAGCTTGAGTGCCTCGGCCCACTTCTTGTTAGACCTGACTGTGTATGTGAGGTTGTGGAAGTGTCAAAACACAGTACTTGTTCTTATCCCAGTCATCCCCAAGAGAAGAAAGAAGAAGCAAAAAAAGATGCACAGAAAAAGTGGGCCGGGTGATTCTCAGTACTGTCCAGGGAGCAGCAGGAGCTCCTCTGGCGCTATGGAGAAGGAGGGCAGTCTGATCAATGGAAAAGGTCATTACAGAGTCAGTTACCATGATGCCTTACAGTCCATCCAACTTCTATCCCCCTGCTGCTGACAAGTGAGAAAGGTTTATGTGGGACCTTCTTGTGTGTTGCCTTGTATATCCTCCCTTCTGTTCAGGACTTGCTTTCCATTAATTTCTCTTATCTGATGAAACAGATGGGTACAATTACCTACAAGCAAAACAAAATTAATGATGAATAGCCATTAAGGAACAAAATAAACAACAGCAAAATATGAAAAAAAAAACCTACCCCCCAAATCCTATACTAAAATAAGTATTCTTAATGCTTTGATATAACTGCTGCAGTTAGCTGACCTCTTAAAATTAAGAAGAAACATGTTCCATGTCTTAAAAAACATTTGTAACAAACCAAATACAGCTGTAAATGTATGAGTACATTGTTAAAATGGGTTATGCAATATTTAATGTTTTTCAAAAAATGAGGAAGAGAGACATTTTGCTTACATGCTTCACATTTTCTTAAAACAAAAGACAACTCAAAAATTAAAGAAGTCTCTCCTCTTCCAAAAATGAAGTCATGACTACATGACTGGAATATAAATTTATACTATGCAGATAAAAGATGGAGTGGATAGGGATGTCAAGCTAGGATTTATACAATCAAGAGCAGATATAATTATATTTTTTTTGATTACACTTACTCCTTGCTAATAATGCTGTGGTCACCTTCTGTGAATTGAAACTCTTTTAATTACTGCATTTTTCTTTCCCTTTTATGCCAATTAACTTTTAAATATAACAGAAAAGTTAAAAGATGGAAATACGCCATTAATAAAAATACTAATTTGGAAAATAAAAATAGTGTTTAAATACTGACTGTCAGCACCCTCCTGGGATGCTTTACGATGAGTTCTCAGGTTGGAGCTGGTGATCCATCTACTCTATTCAGCTCCAGTGAGACACATCTGGTGTGCTGGGTCAAGCTCTGGGCTCCTCACTACAAGTAAGATGTAGACTCACTGGACTGAGTCCAGTGATAGGCCATAAAGATAATTAAGGAATTGGAGGATCCCTTATGTAAGGAAAGGCTGAGAAAGGTGGGCTTCCTCAGCCAAGAGATGGCTTGTGGGGGATCTGAGTATTGTGTATAAATACTTTTATATTCAAAGCAGTTGTTTTGTCTAGTTCACATTAATATTCATACAAATATTCTGTACAGCATCTTAGTATTCATATGCTCTACTGCATTGTCTGTTATTTTAAAAATTTAAAAGTGCTAAAAAATTTGAATTAAGTGGGATTCTAAAATATATCTGCTGTGAATGGCTCAGCAATCACAGCAGTCCTCTCCAGAAACTCAAAAAATTCAGGGCAAGTCCTTCTGTGTGTTACATACTACCCTGAGAGCAGTAGAATGAGCTGGTTCGAATTCCAGTCTTAAAATTAAGATAGGTACAATTTTTTTTTTCTGGTTTTGGACTGTTTGTTTGTTTACTTTTTGGTTTTGCTATTTTAAAAATTTTAATAAATTTTTTTCATCTTCCTGGGAGAATTGGTTTCTTTGTTTGTTTAGCTGTTGTTATTTTACTTTGTTTTTGCAAGCTGTTGCCTCTGGAATACAAATTTGGAACAGACAAAGGAAGTAAGTTTAACTTAAGTGTAGCAAAGATATTTAGATGCAGCTTTTTTCTGTCCTCTTAGGAATAGTCTGGCCTCCAGTTCTTCATCTAGCAAAGAGCAAATATGAAATCGAGTGTCAGCCCTGTGCAGATGCTTTAGACACAACTATTTTGCTAGAATAAAATAGAATGCTAATATCCATTATACTTTTAACATGTAAGACTGCAATCATGTTTATCTTTAGAACTTATATTTTGAAAACATTTTGCTTTAAGCTCTTCTGTGTCATTTTGAATGTCTCTGTTTTATGTGCTATAAAGGTATAGTGGCTTTCAAAAGATACAGAAGTAAGGTGTACACTCAAGTGACAGGTCAGAACTCTCATATAGCAAAGGATTAAGTAATTACTTTATTTATGAAAGCTAGCACATCAAGCTGACATCAGGCACTTTAAAACAGGACCTTATTTCATTATGCTGTGTTGTGCTTACTTATTTTATGCTAGAACTGTTGGACCCCTTAATTTAGCTGACATAATGCACATAAATACTGAAGCATAAACATTTTATCATATAAATTACTGGTATAAATATAGAACTAAATCAGGGCCTGAGTAGCCTGGCTTAATCTTTCCCCTCCCTAGCCTTTGCACTGCTTTTGCACAGAAGACAGGGAGCAGAGCTCTGATACACAGTCTGTCTTCTGGGCTGTACCTGTGGCTCCCAGCAACACAACCTCTCTTTGCTGAGCTGGTGGGAAAACTGCTGCTGGTCCTGTAACAAAGGTGCTGCACCAGGTTCAAAGCTTTCAATAGACAGGAAATGAGCTCATTGTTAATGGAGGAAAAAAAAATTAGAAAAATGGTCTCAAGGAGACTTCCAGGAGGAGGGATTTCTTGTCGAAGTTTGGGCATGGAAGGGGTGATCCTGTGGAAGGTAAAGCATTTTTGAAGCAGCTTTCATAAATTTAATTTTCAGCACATGTCGAGATCAGCCCTAAATCTCTAATGAAGGAAAATCAAAAGTAGCATTCTGTGAGCTCAGTCACAGCTGTTGTAAAGTTATTTTTAGGTTAAGTTCTCAAAGTTACAGAGGCAAAACAGTCAAAGAAAGTTTCGACTGACAAAGAAGAGAAATGAGGTTTGTTAATGTTCCTAAGCCCAGCCATTGTGATAAATGAACAGTTTATTTCCCTTATGCTGAATAACATTACATTTGTTGGTATTTTTTCTACATATACATTTTCTACTCATGTATTCAAAATGCTTCAGTATTTTACAGGAATTAATGACAGTTTTTAGAGGGTCAGGCCATTATTTGAAAAAAAAATAGTCAATGAGATGGAAATGAGCTGCCCCTACTGTCAGCTCCTGTGCTGTGTGTGGCCCCAGAGTGCAGAATGCAGCAAGCCAGCACTGATCCTGAGCTGTGCATCAGCACCACTCCTGCGGATTGATACAGCTCCATCAACTCCTTCAGGAACCACACTGGGGTTTTGAACCAACCATGGTAACACCTGATTATGTTCTATGTGGCTTCCTACAGAGAACATCAGTCTGCTCTTTTGTTGTGTTAAACCCTGGCCACAGCTTAGTGGGCTGGGACTGGTTTCCAGACCACTGTTTTCCTTACACAATTTTGGTCTGTCTCCTGGCCACCTTCCTATGTCCTTCTTAGGACACCAAGCCTCTTTGCAAGGTACCGTGGTGTCACAGCAGTTCCTTCCCATGGCAGGAGTAGCTCATTGCTGTTGTGTACAGAGCCAAACAGGAACAATTTTGAACATGATCTGTTTGAATAGAAATTACACTTAGATGTGGAATAGCTTTCTTTAGTAAAAGCTACCAACAGCTGAAACAGTAGATTGGTTTTTAAGTATTTCTTTTTCTCAGTACCTGGAAGCTTGGACAGTTTATGCTCATGCTTTGCAACTTTTAGTAAGATTTTCTGGTATCTCCAAAAGAATTATATCAACTAAATTTTAGAGGAGACAGTGAAGTTTCCCACTGTCTCTTTTATTTTGATTTGGAGAAGTTACATGAATATCAAAACAAAATTTGTTTTAGAGCCTAGAAATATTAAGTATTTCATCAAGCTTGTTTTTATGGGACAGATTGAAAACTTTGTTGATTTTAAATATTGCATTGTCCTAGAGGTAAAGAAATAGTAAATCTACCTCAGCCCTTCTTTTTATGGACAATAATACAAGGCCAGCTCTTTGTGAAGTGTGTTATATTTGATTTGTAACAAACTAATAGAAAGCTGAGAGGAATATAAAAACATGACTGTGCAAATTTGGCCAGAAAAGTTTCCAAATAAATAAAATATTAAATTCAGTGATTTGATATGATGTCAATAAAGTTTAGGGATTTTTCTAATTTTTAGCAGTGAATACAATCTTTCTTTCACTCTAGGAAAGCTGTAAAAACAGGTCCCATCACAGGCTACTTTGTTGACAAATTACACTTATGACAAGAAGTTCATTATACAAAAGGTGTTTACTAACCAAAGGAGTGATTTAAGAGAAAGTAGGTTTTCCCCTTTGTACTCAAACCAATGATTTTGACATCTAAGCCAATCCTTTTACTCCCAGAGTGACAGTGAGACACAGTGAGAAGCAGACTTAGGGATGAACCCCTCATTCCCAATATTCAATAGTTTGGTCACCCCAAAACCTAAACCAAGGCACCTGCCTGAAGGGCACCATATGGGTATTGACTCTGTTCTCCTTACAGGGTAGTAAAGGGGCTTCAGTTTTGGATGGCAACTGCAGGGCTGAAATCTCAGTGGCCAAGTTTCTCCCTGAAGCTGCCTTCCACTGTCGAGTTTGACCCCTTTACTTGTGTGAAAACTGTGCTCTTCAGTAAAGTTTTACCTACAGCTCACACCTCAGGCTGAGATCTGGTCTAGCCTGGCATCACAGGAAAAGAGACAGGCTGTGGGCAATGTGACCTAATTCAAATATAACCATATTAAAGCAATTGCCATGTCATGGGGAGTAAAGGACAGCAGCCTTGAATCAGTGAAGTGTTTTTGAGCAGATATCAAAAGAAGGATTAAACATTTTCTCTCTGCTGATATGATATGATCATGGATCCTTAAGACACTTCTGCAGGATTTATGTTCACATATGGCTCACTAACGGATTTGATTTCTCCTCTGGGGAAATACCTGCATTGGATTTCAGGGGAAAAAACCCCAAAATTTCCCAAAAAATCAACTTGTCAATCAGAAATTGCCTCCAGTGTACGTCTTCTTTCTCCTGGGTAATGTAAGAATTATGGGGTGCTTTTCTCTCAGGGTCCTTTACTTCAGGCAGCTCAGGCTAATCCAAGTACAATTCAGTACGTACTTTTCTGATAATAATTCCTACTGGATAGCTGGATGCATTTAGAGATTCTTTTTGAATGTCTAATTGACATTTTTTTTTCCCTAATTTAGCTAAATATATGATTAGGCATAACTGCTAACTATAACAAGCTGATTACTAAACTCAGTCAAACCGAAAAAAGAAAATCTTATTATTTCTTTCCATACTTCAAAGTCAGTAAATTTCTTTTTTTCTGTCTATCAGTGGCTGAGACACAAGTTTAAGCCATCATGACCAAGATTTGGCCCTGTTCTGTAAATAGCAGAAAGTGTAGTAAACTTAAATGTTTTTTTTCTTTTGGCCTGCTGACTCTCTTCTGTCATCTGCAAATTTAATGAAGTCTATGAAATACAGACTTGGAGTCCAATCTATGAGGAACCAAGAAGGAAATTTAAACTACATCAAGCACTAGGATCTGGGGAGAGATAACAATACTTTCAAGACCTGATGTTTCTGTTTGGTCTCTGTTACCAAGAAACTTTGCTCCCTAAATGCTCTTTGGCTACTGCCAATTTATTGGTAAGTCTGATCACCTGTATTACCAACAGTTTTCTCCATACAGTGGTAAATATATGCCTGCAACAAGACCTCAGGTTGGGTTATGCTTCTTGAAGACACTGTTTACTTTCAAGTCAATAGGAGCAGTGATGTTAAAGCACATTAAAATGCCGTGATGATGCTTCATTACCAGCTATCCTCACCATTAGTGCATTGTTATTGTATTTTGTATAGGCATGTACCCACTCATATATCTGCCAAACCTGACATGTCACCATTCCACCTTTAATTGTTATGAATGATTTGAGGGATAGTCTAGTAGAAGAATGAGAGCAAATATGGAAAAAAATAGATTTTCTCACACTTCCAAACCCTGCCAGTTTGTTTTTTGTTTATTTATGTTTTTGTTTGTTTTTCTTCTTTTATGTACTTTTAATACATAGAACTTCTTGAATTATATCCCTGAAAATTAACTGAAAAAATTTTAATGACATAAATAAATGCATTCTCCTGATTCATCTGAATTTTTGGAGCCGAACACTAAAAGTATTTTTGTTGGTTTTCTTCCAATTACATTGATTTGGGGGTTCTTTAAAAATATTCAACAAAAAAGTGCTCTTAATCAGGGGAACAATGAAGTGACATTTCACTCGGCAGTCATACTTCATAGTCAACAATCAATCCAGAATGTTTTGCTTACTAGATATCTATGATAGGTATAAGTAACTAGGTGGGATGATAAATTATATGTAAGAAAGCCACTGTTTTGTTTCTCATGGGAGAGATTCTCTAAAACATTCTAATCCTCTATGACCCTGTTCAGCTCCAATGCCATCTTCGCCTCCAGAATTAGTATTCTTGCTGCACTATCAGATGTTGTGTACATTTAGAAGGGTGTTCCACTAGGATTGTTTTATCACAGATTACCTTTTACATCCTCTCTGTTGTGAAACTCCGTAAGTCCCACACAGTTCTCCCCTGACACTGCACTGCTTGAGGAGCTTTTATTGTCAGTCAGATCCCTTTCTGTCTACTTTCTGCTGCCAAACAATAATGATGAAAATTGCATTTCAGATGTCCACCTTCTCTTTTTTTCCTTTCTCGGAGGACTGTAAAATATAGTATTAAAATCTGTGGGTGCCTGAAACTGTTATTTATCTGTGTTTTTTCAGTGCTCTGTCTTCTGCAGAAACACCTGTTTCTATATGTGGGTCAAATTTTCATCATTTCCAGGCAAATTAAATGACTGTAAATATTGAACTGGAAAAGCATTTGGTCTCAGGTTTTCTTTTCTAAATCTAGTTTTAATTTTGGCAAATTGTAACATTGTTTACATTCAGGTGTTTCCACGTTACTTCCAAGGCATGACAAGAGAGTCACCTCTTGTATTTGCCTTTGAAAGGAATGTGTGTTATAGAGGTATCTTGGTCTTATATTGGCCATTTTTGCATTCACACATTTTAACATTACCCACTCTTTTTAAGTCTTACAAGCAATTTTCCGCCTCTCCTTTTTTACTAGTCTCATGTTCATTGATGCAATTAGAAAGGACTAATTCCCATATCTTTGGAATCCAGAATTGCAGAGGGAAGTGGAAATGATTGGATGCCAGGAACAGAAAAAAAAGGCAAATCACCTGTGCTGAACACAGAGGTTCTACAGTTACCCCCCAAAAATAGTCTTTCTCAAGCTCCATTTTTAGTTAGTAATTGAAAGTCTGCACTAGATTTTATAGAAGGTAAGGAGCACTAGACAATATTTTCAGAGGAAAGAGGTTCTGTGAGAAGTATGAAGCGATGCAATTTATAGTGTAGTTGTGGTGAAATTACCTAGGTAATTTTAATCTCAAGTAGAGTAATTTCTGAAAAAAAAATGAGAACACAATATACTAGTAGTAAGAGTGGTTAACCTTTTTTAGAGCATGTTTAATTTTAAAAAAAATAAAATATTGAAGAGCTATGCAAATATAGAGGTCTTATTACAGTGGTACTACATCATATGTCACTAAACCTCTGAAAGCAGAATTTTCATTACAGTTGTTTACACTATTATTTTGAGTGGTTTACAATTCATTAGTACAAATTCAGTGCAATTTAAACTGTAACATACAACTTTCTAACCTACAGAAAACATTTCTTCCAGTAGACTGCTTCTATCAAGTTACAGGACCCATACCAATTTTTGATATGGACACTGATGCTGCTTGCTCTTGTTCTTTCTTTGGGACATAATATCTTTATATTAAAAAAAAAAAAGTACAAAAAAGGCAAAGAAACTTCCTCCTAAAAACATTACCTCTATTTTCTCTTAGCTGATGTAGTAGTAGAATAACTGTCCCTTGAGTATTCTAGAAGACATTCTAAATCCCTCTAAAATTGGAATTTGAAATTTATTGTTATTTTAGGCAAACTGAAACAGTAAAAAAAAAAAAAAAAACTGGAAAAGACTTCCAAAACCCCAACCAACTAACCAAACCCAAGAACAGAAGCAAACTTTGTAAGCAGCAATTAGTTAAATTTCTCTTTTAAGTTATGGTATCCTCCAAATGAATCCACTGCACTTGTTGCAAAACTTATGCAGGCAGTTGCAAGAAACGCAATCTCCATGGTCCTGATCTGGCAATTCATTGAAGGGTTCTACGGCTCCCATCTAGCCTACATGCTTGAATTTTACTTGTATGGAAACCAGGAGCTGCAGAGATGGAATGAAAGTCTGGACCACCACCGATCCTTCAGACTGGGTTGCAAGCATGTTGTTGTGGGAGCACCTGGACCAGACAACATGGATGTGCTCCTGGATACGGTATTATAGATGTCACTTACAATGTGGAGGTTTTATTGAATACATGAAAAAACCCCATCCAGCTGCTGTGAATAATTAGGGTTAAACTGTTAAATTGTTGTGAATAAAATATATGTGCATATCGATGCCGTTCACCCTCTTAAAGAAGAAATCACTTGTATGACATTAGGAAGAGCTATTTGGTTCACTCTGCATGTCTATAACTGGAATGTCATTCAAAGCAGATGCGTTTTGCATTGTAATCTGAGAGTAATTAGGCTCAGTAATGAATACAGAACAGTGTAACAGCTTTCTCTCATGGGCCCCATCAGCCATGGTGTTTCCTCTCAGCACAGCTGCCGTGAACACGAACAGAAAAGCATAATTCTTGTGATGTATCAGTCAAGCGTTTTCATTGCTGCGAAGTCTCAAAGTCAATAACACATAGTCTGAATTGGATTTAAACTCCAAGATGGTATTTATGCCAAGCATTTTTTTTAAAATACGAAACTTTAAAAATCATGCTGCAATTCATCACTTCTTGTTGCAATGAGCTACGTGTTTATGCTTCTCAGGAACAGGAGTTCACAGAAGCAATGGAATTTAAAATGGCAATTGTAAATGGCCTCATGGAAAGAAAAATGGTTTTAGGAAGAAGTAAAAATGATGAGTATGCATACTCTTAGCAGTGTAAAACTGCTAAGCTAACAGTAAAACTTGTTATCACAGCTCTGGTTTATGACAACATGACTGATGCAGCAAGAATAACATTTAGTTTTCATCTTTGTACATCTTACAGAGATTAAGGTGTTAATGGCTATCAAAACACAGCTTTCCTCTCCTATACTGTAGTTTAAAAATGTGTCATAAAAGACACACAAAGAACATAGGGATGTCTGTGACGTGGTGGGAATACCATATGTGCTATTTCATAATTATTTAGGAAGAGTTCAAGCAGGAAAAGCTGCATGTAAGTAGAAGTGGAGAGGGTGCTCTGGTTAGAGGTGCTCTAAGATTACCTGAGGGACTTCACAGAGTCAGTCTTTTATGGGTGTGATGGTAAATAATGGTAAAATCATGGCAAAACTGAGTGTCTTGCCTTCAAAAGAATTTTGGTTTAAAATATTTATTACTTTCCAATGAGTATTCTAATAACATTCACATTTTTTAGCCATGAGAATAAAGCTGCAATACACTAATGATGGTCTCGACGTACTCAGAAGCATACAAGCTAAAGTATCCCACAAATACAACTTCTGCATTAGTTGCTGGTATAATAAAAAGGCCTGGCCTGTTGTAATGATTGCAATTCTTTAGTTGGGGTTGGACCAAAAAAAAAGAAAAAAACCTAACTGCACTCTTTCTTAAACAAGAATTTAGTAGAAATTTCCTTTTTATGCTGACATTCAGCTTGTGTGTGTAACCTTGTGACTCTAGAGAATATAATTTCAGGAAATAAAGACAAAAACTGTTTATTGCACAAAATTTTAAACAGGGATATCAAGTAACAGGCTGAAATCAAGACGAAAATATTTTTACTACATCTCCTTGAACTTGAACTACTGTAGTATTTCAGTTTCTTCTGGTTTCCAGCTTTTATTTGTGGGGAGTTTTTTGTTTGGTTTTTGTTTTTTTGTTGTTTTTGGGGTTTTTTTAATATTAAATGTGAATTTCTCCCCTGCTGCATCAGTTTCTTCTTCATTAGTCTGACTCCTTTTTCTCTGCTGCCTGTTTAAATTCAAGTGGGAGTCATGCTATAATAGATCTCACACTGAAGTGATTCCCTGCACCATTTTGACTAAGTGATAGTGACAAGAATTACCTAGTGCCAATAACTTTTATTCTTATTTACCTTATGACTGTTTCTTCAGCCAAGCAGCGTGAAGGAGCCTTCATGCAATAGAGAATGAGGCACAATGAATTGTTTTAAAATTGAATTCCCACACATTTCAGAGTACTTTGGTCAGTCTGCTCTCAGTGCTTGTCATTTAGCACAAATCCCTGTTATACCCTTTCCACTTCTTGGTGCCTCTTATGGGTAATATTAATTAAAGGTTGCACTTTGTATAATAATTCAAATGTTTTATTTATGGACCAAGGAACACTGCAAAGCTGAGTTCAAGATGTCCCAGTGTGAAACCCTTCCAGTCCGAAAACTATTCTGTCACAGTACAGAAATGTAAATGCAACTTTTACTAGACCCAAGCTTAGCCATTGCAGTTCATTGTTTCTTAGTGACAAAAGAGGTTTGAAGAAGCTGCTTCATTTTTAAGTTGGTTTTATAATATACAGATATTTTTTAAATTTCAAAATCAAGTCTGTTTTTGTTAATCTATCCTAGATATCCTTTTCTGTTTGTCTGCATTACTATTAGTGTCCAGTAAATCATATATGATTGTAGAGGTCTTCTTGCATAGTAAAACTGAAATGTCTGGATGGATGCTCACTGAAGTGTGCAAACCTGCATGTGAATTCCATCCTATTAGTGTATGCAATGCAAAGACTATTGGTACTAAGGAGGATTTTATCCCTGGTTTGTTAGTGGTCTATTGAAAGGATTAGGGACAGCTATTTCACCACTCATGTTTTCCTCTCTCAAATAAAGCAGAGCCAGTGGTGTTATCTCTTTCTTAGATCACTCTGATATCTGCTGAGGAAAAGTACTATATAAATGTATGCTATTAGTAATATAAAAGGTACAAAGTAAAACAAAAAAGAAGTTCAGTTTTTGCTGGGCCTGTTTGACATGACAGAAAATTTAAGGAGACTTTCATAAGGAAAGATCTGCCTTACAGAAAATGGAAAGATTGTCTAAATAAGAAGAAAAATAAAGCCCATAAAACATGATAACTTGAAGACAGTGTCTGATGGCTAGAACAAAATTTGAGGAGCGGTTTGCAATGTTGAAGTTGTGAGTAAGAAGTTTGCTTCTTCACCAGGTATAGGAAGACAAACAGGAAATTTGATGACCAGGGTGTAGCAGGGTACTCAGGGATGAACAAGACACAGCAGAGTAGTGTAACAGATTTTTGTATTAGTCTACTGTGTAAGTCTTTGATAATTCTCTCTTCCTCACTATTCTTTGCAGCAGAGGGATTGGAGGAGTTAGAGAAATTTGTTGTGAATATGCAGGAGGAATTAGACCAAACAAAAGTTAGATAAGTCTCCAGAACTGGGTGACATTTGGAAGAAATCTTCAGAGTAACTCAGATGTGAAACTGCGAAGCATATGGCAAAGCCCTGTAAACTGTAATTGTAAACAGTGCAGTGCAATTTTTACTGTTCTAGACGAGTAACTCCCATTACAAAAAGATGTCTGAGAACCACAGAGGAAAACTTGGTAACTACAAACCAGAAAGTCTGATTTCCACCCTGAAAAGTAAACATATCTAAAAGATATGACTATTGAGCACATAGAAAAGCACAGGACATGGGGAAATACTCATGTAGATTCAGTAAATGAAAATCCTGACTCACACACTTGGTGGAGCACTGTGAGACTGTCTGACTGAGCAAGGGAACTTATTATTCTTTGTGTTTTATGAAAAAAAAGGGTAAGTTTCCTCTCTTTAACTCCCAAAAAATCACTCCAAATAAATTTTATTCTTCCCCATGGTTCAGCACATTTGTTGGATGCTGGTATAGTTCCTTTTTCTTTCCCTCCAAAGGATGAGAAACTTTGAATCTGAGCCTCCTGGTGTTTTGCAAGCCATTCCAACTGCCTTGCAGATGGCTGTAGCTGGACAGGAGATGATTTGCAGGGACATTACTGTTTCACCAGGTTTTAGGACATTGCCATGGCTGCCTGGTACCAGTGTCTTGCTTGTATGCTTAGTTAAACCGAGACTCGGGTTTCTCAAGAAGGATTTAGGTCTTTACATTGAACAGATTTTTTACTGCCTTCCTCTGTGGCCTAGGTTGTAATTTCCTTTGTAGGCTGCTTTGAGTGGGTAAATTCCCTAATCTTCTGTAAGCCTTCAGCACACGTACACTCTAATGTGTGCAGAAACACACATATGCACATACAAAAAACCACCACAGAATCTCTCATTTCCTTGTATCCTGTCTTGGGTAACTTTTTGTCTGGACAAAAGGGCCTTTAGAAATCAGGTGCTGAGAGCAGGAAGAGGGGAGCATGGGAGACTGGAGCAGGCAGGAAGAGCAGGCAGGAAAAGTAGGCAGTGCACTGACAGCTTGAATGATCTCTCCATGAGATAATTCTCAGGATGTTCTCTTGTGAGAATTCCCATTCTTCTACAGACTGTGTTTTAGTTTCTAGGAAGTTTTTTAAACTTTTTTCCTCCACCTTCTGCTCTTCACACTACATACTGTGCAATGCTGCTGTTACTTTCCCACATGCTGGCAGGTGTGTTATCCTGAAAATGAGATGGATTTTTTCTTGCTTGGCTTCTTCTTCTTTGTCATACACATAGCATTTCTTCTCAAGGTTGCAATTTGTCAGGTTAACATTTGGTAATGTTTCTGGTCTTAGAAAACCCATTGCTTTGATTAAATGGTTTTTCTGCAATATGAAATGTACTATTCACTTAACTCATCCTCAACATAAACGAATGGAAGATGGCAAATGAGAAAATACATGGGGTTCTCTGGATGAATAAAAGTATGAAGCACTTTGCATATGTCTGTGAAGCTAACCTCACCTGGCAGGTAAGGCCCCAATAATCTTTGTTTGCTCCACCCCCATGGAATAGGGTGGGGAATTCAAAGGGAACAGTGAGAAAACTCAAGGATTGAGCTAAATACAGTTTTCAAAGTGTAGAGGAGGAAGAAAAAGGAAAAGAAAGAAACAATTAGTACAAACTTAACTTACCACCAGTAATGCCCAGCCAGTCTCTAAGCACTAGTTAATTGGGAAAATATTTGTCTGGTTTTATTGCTGAGCATGATGTTTTATGATGTGGAATACCTCTCTTATCAGAAGAAGAAAGATATTGAGTCATCTGTTCTGCTTGCATCCTCTCTCAGTCTCTTGCCAATCCCTAATCTACATATGAGAGCAAAGTGAGAAGCAGAGTCTTGGCATTGTGGAAACAATGTACAGCAGTGGCCAAAACATTGTTGTGTTATCAATATTGTTTTAAGAATGGAATAGAATGGAATAGAATATTTCAGTGGGAAGGTACCCACAACAATGATGTAGTGCAACTGTCAATTCTTTGGTCACAGGTCTGAAACACAGAAATATATGGGTTGCTATGAAGGAAATTAACTCATCCCAGCAAGATCCAGTATAATATGAATAGCGTTTCAAGAGATGAAGAGTTTTTAAATCAGCTGAGGGAGAATTTAATAGAGGAGCATGCAAAAATGTAATAGGGTACAATTATTCCCCTTTTCTCACAACAGTCCATTGGAGCATCAGCTGAAATGGTTAGGCTGCAGGTATAAATCAAAGAAAAGGAAGAGCTTTTACACACAGCATGCAGAAAAAGTCTGGAACTCATCACCAGTGCTCCTGTGGAGGCTCTCTCTGTAAATGGGTTTGAAAAACTCCTAGGCAAATTTATGGAAGAAAAATCAATCAAGGGCTACAAAACAGGATGCAGATGCAGCTTTTAGCCGAAAAAAGGAATAAAGAATCCCCAAATGGCAGACTGCTGTGAACCAAAGAAATAGGGAGAGAAAGTAGCAGTATCTACTTTTACTATTCCTGAGCTCTCTCAGCATACATTGTGTACAGGCCCCTTTCAGATATGGGATACAGGTTACATGGACCTCTGCTCAGATGAATCGTTTCCTTCTCTGCTCTTACATTTATGTTCTCAGCATTGTACTGCAGTTCATCCCAGGCTATAGTTTTCCAGTGACACACTTTGACTAGAAGGGGACATGGAAGACAGAAACCAGGGTTTCCTGACGAGGAAAATTTAAAATGTTCTCTATCTACCCCATTTATTTGCGTTAGGTGTTCAAAACTAATTTATTCTCCAGCAGGTGATTTCCATTCAGAAACATTCCTGTTGATCTGTGTCTTAAGTTCTTGTTTAAACTATTTGCATATTTTTTTTTCCCCTCCAAGTTCAGTAGTCTAATTTCTTCCACAAAAGGTGTTCACAGTTTCGTCAAAGCCTTCATTCCTTATCCGGAGCCTGCGATGTTCCTTGACGACACCCACCCCTCCTGTTTGGCAGGTTAACCTGTTGTGGCAGGACATCCCCTCTCTCTCATGGCTGGGGCATTTAGAAGAGATAACTCAGGCCAGATTAATAGCCCAGCAAGGAGTCAGAGAGCCCAATGAGGAGTCACTCCACAGGCACCTAAGAGTCTAAAACTCCAGCCCCAGTACACATCTTGGTATGAAAGCAGATTGGAAAGAGATAAAAGAAAATAAACATCAGTGACTGAAAGACGTGGTTCTTCTGTCTATAAAAGTCCACATGAATTAACACAAAGGCAAAAATGTCTTACACATTCCTTGGGAACGTGTGAGAAAATTTCTCCCTGGAGTTGGATGCAACTCCAGGTCACTTTCCCGGGAATTGAGAGAGAGGATTTTTCGATGTGTACTCCATCAAGATTGGATGGTAAGAAACACTGGATCCTAAGTTATACTATTTCTTAGCTAGCTGTAAATTTAATGGTACCTTTAACCCTGCGTGTATAACACCAGTATGCCTTTTGTCTTATCCCTGTGTAATAATAGTCTGTTTTAGGTCCTATGTCTGTTAGTTTTTTGTTTATTCATAAATGATTCCTTTTATAATAGACCAAATCAGCCATTATTAAAGAACTTGCAAATGAGAGTGGGTCTTAGGGTACTGGCCACCTCAGTAAAGATACTGCCTGCCTCCATAGGCCTGGGCAAAAGGCAAGAGCTGATTTAAACGTACATCATCCATTCATAGCACCTGATCAGACAAGGAAAGGTGATTCTGGTTAAAGATGCTCTGAAATAGCTGATTCTAATTAGAGGAGGTTAGAAAATACTCAATTTCATTCTGCTGCTTTCATTGTAGACAGGTTATCCAATATCTAAATTAGAAGCAGCAGGTATCTTATCTGAAAATAAATTGTTTTTCCTTAAATCCAAACCTTAGTGCTTTGGTGTTACTTTCCTTGATACTTCAGTCTGAGTTAGTGGGAATAAACTCATCAAATTCTGTTTTGGAGCTGTGAAACTTGCAGCACTGGTCTATTTTCTGAGGGTGGTGTATGGGCTTCAGTGAGGGCTTTTAGACAATTGTTTCTGTGCTGGTTTGGAGTCACCCCAAGACAGTTTCTAATACAGGCAATACATCCAGATAAAACACCTGTCACTTGGCAGCTTGTTTTCATTAGGATGTTCAAAACATAAAGACTGAAATGAGGCCCATCTTAAAAAGACTTTGACCATAACGTAGGTAGGATTATCAGCAAGGCACTTTATGCATTTGTCTTCCACTGTCGTATTTTCTAATTTATATATGTTTAATAATATCATATTGATCTAAATTAAAATTCTATTTGAAATCCATTGTTTTTAACCAAGAAATAGTTGAATCTGAATTTAAGATCAAATTGAAATACCTAACAACATGTTTAAATCAGATTTTCTATTTTTGAATTTGTGCAATATAGTGGTAGTGGCATTTCGGTTCAGGGCTTTGCACTGGTAACAAATGCAGTGCCAAAGCATTTTAGATATAAATATTTTGTTCAGAGAAGAAACCTATATAAGTCCGAATATTTATCCACAAACTGAGTCAATAGCCCTATCATCTAAGTATTTGTTTATAAATGCAAATATAAGAAAGATGCAGATTATACCTTTCAATTTTTGCTTTCAGATCTGTTTCTTCACTTAAAGTTGGGAATACAGTTGGATCCATAGTAACTCCAGAAGTGGAACTGTCTTTTAAAATAATGACACTGAAGATATAATATCTAAAACAAGCACAGAGGGGTGGTAAAAATTATATCCTGCTTGATTTTGTAACACGATCCTTAAAACAACTGACACCACCTGCACATCTGGGTCCCAATGATTTGCTCCTCTGCTGTGAAACAATCATTTTTGGGCTAGGCCAAATGTGTTGAATTGGGTGCTGTTTTGACATGACGTATTGCTGTCATGTTAGCAAATGTGGTTTTAGAGGAAAGACCGAGCTGTTTCTGCATGTACCTGTGCTCTGTGCACTGTGCATTGCCTGGGGAAAGTGAGGGTCCAGAGCAGCAAGCATCTCTTCTACAGACCAGCTGCAAGAAATGGTTTGAGAACCAGGACATACAGATTCCTCTGCAGTAAATTTCAGGAAAAGGCTCATCTTTAATTCTTAGCTATGTTGCTGAACCACTTTGCAACAGACAACTGAAGGTAAGAAAACTGAGAAAGGGGGAAAACAGAACACATTTGTGTGAGGTAGAAGCTGGGGCTCACAGTCAAGCATGCAATCTTTGTCTCTCATGGTTTTTTCCTGAACATGTAAATTGAAATGAAAGGAAACTGGAAAAGATATGTCAATCTGTTTTGGGAAATGGACCCTGATCTCTGTCATCTTTACCAGGGGACAGGCATTCTCTGAGGACCTGGAGTGTAGGGGGTTTCCCATGAGGTTTAGTGGAGCAGGGCATGACAGCCAGGACTAGTCCCACTGTCCCAGCCAGGAGCTGGGGAGCTGAAATGGGGTACTAGGCTTTAGGCTTCTGGGGGAGTGCTGGAGGGTTTGGACAGGGACAATGAGGCCCACTGGCACTCCAAGGGCCAGCCTCTTTCCCAGCAAAGCACTCACTTATATTGCTTTGTTCTTGTTCTTTCTATTTCTTTAATGAATCTTTCTCTCCTTATAATCCTGTGACAACATGAAAGATGAGAAGAGATCCAATACAAAACTTGTAACAGCCTATTGTAAAAAGGACATAAAACCACAGGAAAATTAACAAGTTTTCTGTTGGGTGAGAATCTATTTTTATTTCCTAAAACGGCAGCAAATGCTCAGGGTGATTCACATCTTTTCTTGTCTCTGTTGAACAAACAACATTACACAGGCTGTTGCATCACTTGTAGGTTTTGGTGTCCAGGACATCATAGGTATCAAGTAAAGTGGAACTCAAGTTTGTAGTGTGTTGGGTTAGCACAGGGTTAACTACATTGTAGATAACTTATGCTTTTTGATTATATACTATGAAATTTTCTGGATGTGACAAATTTTTGAACTTGTGGTTTTCTAGAAGGTGACTGATAAAGAGTTTCTTGTGGCACTTTAGAAAAAATATCTGATGATTACTAATTCATTTGGCACTGCTCTCTAATAATGTAAATCATTATGTTCTTCTGTGGCATTAGTGGATATAATCTCTTTCAAAAATCCCACAAAATCCTCTGTCTCTTGTCTCAGTATAGTCAAGTATTTCTGCTTTAGTGTATCTAGATTTGGCAGTGCTCCAGTTTCTTTGATGTATTTAGTTAGAAAGAGACTTGTTAAGTAGGTACCAGTGTTTAGGGATGAGTGAAGCCAGTTTAATATAGATATTTTGAGATTCAAGAGTTTTTCTTTTTTCTAATGTCCCTTCCCTCTTCTGCTTACCCTTAAATGTAATTAGATTGAGGTTTACTTGACTTGGAAATAAAATCTTAAAAGAGAACAAAGCAACATATTGCTGGTTTTGTGGGGAAAAAAACCCAAAAATACAAGAGGGAAAAAACCTTAACAAACAGAACCCAATGCTTTTAGCTTTTCTCTCACAGTAACAGAAGGAAACAGATTTTGTATTTAAAAGTTTTTGCCAACTATGAGATCTTATTCAGTAACAGAGAACAATGAGTGACTGGTTTCAATGATGGTTTAGAAGACACACTTGCCAAGTGTCTTACAATATTTGAAGTAGTGGCATTTCACCATTTTTAATTTCTATGAAATTTTTTCATGGGCAGAAGTCCTCCTTGGGTTATACAGTAGCATATCTCTTTTCATACTGAGGTATTTAGTTATTAGGGTCACAAAACTGAAGAGTAACCACTTGACATAAATTGTTTCTGCTCATACAATGTCATGACCAGGCTGATGGATCAAAAAAATCTGAAGACATAGGCAAGAGAAATAGAACTCCATTTTGCTGTTCTTTTCTCTGCTGAGGTCAGAAGGCAACTGTTCCCAGAAACACGTCATGCAGCTTTACTGCTATACTCCTTATTGTGGTACAGCACTAAATATGTTTACATTTTTCTGAAAAGTGTGTATTTAATAAACAGTGTGTCTTAGTGAATTAGAGGGAAGTGAACCTTAAAAATTTCTGAGGGCTAGATCAACTGTCCCTGTGTCATTACAGTCAGAGTTTTGTTATTTTTATCTTAAAATCCTCCAGTGATGGAGACCAGTCAAACTACTAAATAATCTACTCCAGTGCTTTGTTATGAATAGAGATATTCAGCTCAAATTACACATTTGTGGTTCTAAACTTTTCCTGTATATCCTACAATTAACTAGTTAAGCATGCCCAAACATTCTTCTTATGTTTCTTTATGTGGGATTTTTTTTAATAATTCAACTTCCAGTGTTACAACTCCTATCGAAGTACAGATGGAAATGTAAGTGACATACTTTTATTCGAACGTATCGCCCTCTTCCATCCATTTGAAATTCCTTACTTTTTTCCTTCTTTCATCAATTATGCTTAGGTTGCTTCTTCTTTCATTACGCTTCTTTCACCAATTATGCTCAGAACTGGTTGAATTAAATTTTGAAACCATATAACCTCTAGAAACCCAGTGATATCTTGGAGGGTATAATGCAGTCTATGCCTTACAGAAATAGTAAAGAAGTACTGTGTTTCTCAGGAAAATGTTTTTTCAGCATTACAAATATGATTTGCATACATACTGGAGCTCTCACTGTTGAATTCTAAATCTGGAAATTTCTGCTGAGAAAAGGTGGTTAATCACCCTCACTTTACAATTTTCTCTACCTTAACTTCCTTGTCCCATTTTATCCCATACCAAACTCTCTGGCTTCTTTAAAGAGAATATCTTTATGTGCCAAGACTGATTTTTAAGGATTTTTTTCATTGTTTATGTGTTGTTAAAAATCAGCATGTGAAATAGCTTTGCAGCCTAAGGCCAGAGAGAGGCAGCAGGAGATAGAGATGCAGGAGTTCAGCTTTGTTTTTCTCCTACATGCCTATTGGCAGTCCCTCCATATGTTGGGATTCAGTCTCCCCCAAACCGGTGCCCGAAGCCTTCACAACGTGTGGCTGCAGTAGAGCAGCAAGCATTCAAGGGTTTATCTGTAAAAGATTTGATCACTCACTGTTTATGAAGCAGCACAGCTTGTGCCGATAATGAAAGACCTCCTCTTCCCTCCCCCTCGCAATTAGCAGGTCTAGTCTGTCTCATGATCCTTATGAAAAAGTTTTATGTCAATACTGACAAGATGAGAAAAGGAAAATGAATTGACTTTGCACAGCTCCAGTCTCATCCTGTGAAAAATTCAGTGGGAGCCATTCTGTCTTCTCTAACACTACTCTAAAAATGCATAATACCTTAGATGTTGAAGATGACACACATGATGCTGACTTTAACATTTGTTTTGGGTTACTCTAGAGTGTGTTCAGTGTGTTATGACTCACCGAACAAGAAAGTAAAAAAGCCCCAAAACTCCAAACCCTTTCTGATGAGAAAGAATGAAAAAAACCACTCAACTTCTCAACTTCCCTTCCAAGTGAGGAGTTTGTTTACCAGAGTTGGCATTGTGAAGAAGAAGCAAATACTAGAAATCCCAGAATTTCAAAGAGGCTTTGTTTTGTGATGAAGGAACTGAGTCTCATGAGTCAGAAGTGTGACAGTGTTAAAATCTCTGCCTGCCAGGCTGTTCCCAGCCTGGTCTGCAGGTTAACGGGGTCCGAGCCCGCGTGAGCTAGCGACTGGAAGATGGTAACTGAGGTTTGCGTGCCTCAGTTTACCAGTGCAGCCCAACGCCTCCTCACAGCATGTGGGCTTGCTGTAGCCAGCAGTGGAAGGTACGGAGAAAAGAGTGGAAACTCTGTCAGCTTCATTCCAAGTTTATTTTCTCCTGCCCCCGAGAGGGCAGGGGCCAGTTAGCTTGAAGGGGAGCTAAAGCAGAGAGACCCCGGTCGTCCTCTTGCAGAGAGTTTTAAGGTGTTACATCATCAGGTAGAGATAACAGAATGAACCAATCATGAAAGAAGGTACATGATAGTAAACCAATAAGACCTCTCAGGGGAGGAAAAATAACAAACCAACAAGTAACAAGACAGCTAGAGGGTATTTCAAATCACGCTGACCTGTTAGAGGACTTGAAACTTCTGTGAGTGACATGCAAGGGGTATGTTGCTATGCTATAGGACAGCAACATGACAGCCCATGCAAAGTAGTTAACCTTCCTGGGTTTCCTATTTGCAAAATGAGATTGTAATACTTCTACTTACCTTTCCTCTGTTTTGCCAAGACCAATTCCAGACGCTTCAAGAGGTGCTTCTTTAAGGCAATGTGTGTGCATAAAGCCCAGCCAAAGTCAAAATGACAAAAAGATGAGAATACTTTTAATCCCAGTCTAAACTGGGTATTTGCTTTTTATCAATCATATTTAATGGGAAGGTAAATTTCAAGGAAATGGATGCCTACATTATTATCTTTAGTAGTTAAAAAGTGTAGACATAGAACAGAGCAGTTAAGAAAGAAAACAAGGATCAGTACAATGTGATAACAATTTATAAAAGAGAAACATGAAGTCAATTTAGTATTTAGCAGAGATTCAGGGTAATTCTGATGTGCTACTGTTCACCTAGCACAAACTGTGGTGAGTCACATTGTGAATCATCTGCAGATGGTATTTTATTACAGGTGCCAGCAAACAAAGTTTTTGGTATCAAGTGAAAAGATTGCAAAACACTTTTCTCTATAACAGAATGCAATTTTGCAATCTACTGTCAGTGACACCATTAGGCACCTAATATTTTAGAGACTCACATTTGATAGACAAACCCTGTTAAGGTTTATTAACCTTTGCATTGATGTAGTGCACTTCATCTTCAAGTGGCAAACCAACCTATTTACTTCCTATTCTCTTATTTCGCTCCTTTTCTTCTCCCAGTTATGAGTCACATATACCTGATACCAAATGAAAAAAATGGCATGCTAAGAAATAAGCAAAATAAAAACTTAAAGGACGTGGCCAATATTTAAAGTAGTTTTTTTTTCTCCACTAATTCTCCAAAGTTTTGAGTTATCTTCATGCCTACAGTTTGCCCACCTGTGAGAACATCTTCTGTGTTTGTAATCCCAGTTTGATATTTTTAGCACTACAGTGAGACTGAAATAAAGATCCAAATCTGATTATTGCATTAAACTCAAGGAAAATGGATGCCACATGAAAGTTCCTATGGGCTTTGTGGGAGACTAGGATTTTTCCAGGAAATGGATCCTTTAAAGGAGCTGACACAGAGCAGTGCTCATCAGCAAAGATAAATATCAGGGCTCTTCACTTGGGTGTCATGTCTAGGGTTTCACAG
Source organism: Dicrurus megarhynchus (assembly GCA_013399195.1). Lineage (NCBI taxonomy): Eukaryota > Metazoa > Chordata > Aves > Passeriformes > Dicruridae > Dicrurus > Dicrurus megarhynchus. The sequence goes on from VXAD01006100.1 coordinate 2,720,367, forward strand.
GCAATGGAATCCAATTAATTCTACTTCCTCTGTAGACTTAAAAAGCTTTCCAGTAGGCTTTTTGATATGGCACCTGTTTTTGGAAAATGATCAGTATGTTCCACTTGCTTGAAGACATCTCCAGCCAGAACAGAGCTCAGACCAGCATGCATTTAAGTTGTTAAGTGAGAGGCCTCACCAAAAAGACAATTAGAACAATGGATGCTTGAATTGTTCCAGGGCATGGCAAGGTTCTAAAGCAACTTTCAGTGGGTAAATGTCAAAACACACAAGTAAATAGAAAACTAACTAGTTTTGAGGGGTTGCCTAATAAACCTGATATTGTTAACTTAAATACTCAAGGACTTTTTAAAAATGGGTATCTTCCCATAATAGTTTCACAGACTTATTGGACAGTAAGAACACTTTTGTGTCAGACTTTTTCTCCTCAGAGTCTGATGCTTAACTATTGAATATTTGAGTAAGAATATGTTTTCCAAAGCCTTCCACATGTACCGCAATGTTGTAGAACACATCTGAAAGTAACGCACTTACACAGGTCTCCAAAAATGCTTGTTCTGCTAATAAGATTAGCTGAAATAAGATTAGTTTGTCAGGATACCACAATTTTTCTCGTTATGAATTATTACTGCATCCTTTAGTATTTTTTCAGGAAAATTAATTTAATGTAGCAAATATCTTTTGAAAGACTTGTGCATGTCTCATCTGTAGTGGTGGTTTATTAAATTAGATTGCTGTTCACTGTGTTCAAACAAGAAAGCATCATATCAATTTCATTACTGACAAATACAAATTCTTGTTTTTACGAGATCAGCTTTTTCAACTCTCAGCATTGCTGGGAGAGATAAATGTGTCTCAGTCTGAAATGCAGAACTTGATGCAAATGGCCTCACGCATTTTAGAAGAAAAGATAAATTTGTAAGAAATAAACCAGAATCAGATTTTAACTAATTGCTGGAAAGTGATTGACTATATAGAAGCCGCTTACTGGACATTACTAAGTGTTAGTTATATAGTTAAGCTATATTTATTTAGTTGCTTGCAACTAATTTTAATGATTATTTTAAAAAATCAAACCCACGTGACCTACATATAGTTGTTCTGCAAAATGTAGCTGACGTTCTGAAGGTGATTATTTTTTAAACTCTCTGTATTGGGAAAACACCAGGACTACCTTTCATTAGGGAACATAAAAGTAAACAATTTTGAAATATGGCATTTTGACATGCAAATTATTATACAGAATCTCGTTGAAAGTTGCTAAAAATAGTGTTAGTTCTTTAGCATGTACATAACTAGTGACTGTGTTAGATCCTTGCTTATAAATTTTATGAAATGCACAACCGTGGTGTTTTATAAGGAGAAAACACTTTAAAAGCACATATTTGCATTTGTGTGAATGAACAGAGGGAAAAAGTAGAAAATTCCCTCCTGACAAGGATAATTTGTCTCTAAATGAAGAGGATTTGATCCACAGGATTCATCACTGTAATTACAACCAGAACAAAATTGCTCAGATATAAATGTAGGTTATTTTCTGATTTTGTGAGCATTTTAAGCAAGTCGGTTATATTCTACTATGTTGCACACATTTAATATTTCCTTTTATTAAATTTTAATATTAATTAATGCTTACTAGTGCAAAATAAAAATAATAATTAGAAATTCTTTCAAATAATGATCCATAATAGACACGGTTGCCATATATCTGGTGTCTTCCATCATTTTTAAATGAATGGGAACTAATTTTGACTTGCAATTTATGTATTTTGGAGTAAAATTGTAACAGCTCTTATGAAGCTCTGTTATCATTGATGATAAAAATTGCACTTGGAGGCAAACATTACTTTCTTGACCCACATCTATATAGGCATTTTCTGACATCTTCATTTTATATGTGAGTTGCTTATGTCATAATGAATAAAACAATAAGTGAGTATGGCTTTGGTTTCTGTTTTATTTTTTAGAAAAGACATAGGACAGCATTGATACAGTCTAATTTAACTGGTCTCACCTAACCCTACATCAGACTTCTTAGTCTTTTTTTCAAATCTGGAAGGAAAAAAATGATGACATTGCTATTTATTTCACCAATTTTGAGCATGTATTCCATTCTATTTTAGGGTAGATTTGATGCTCCTCTTTCAAGGTGACCACAACATCAAACCTGACAGAGTTCAAGAAGCATTTGGACAATACTCTGAGGCACAAAGTGTGATCCTTGGGGCTGTTCCATACAGGGCAAGGAGTTGGACTTTGATGATCCTTGTGGGTCCCTTCCAACTCATGACATTCTATGACCTTTGAAATGGATTTGAGGTGCCTATCTTTCAAATGAATGCTTAATATTAATGTGCCTAATTTGATTTAGGTATAGTTCATTCATAATATTCAACAGGTCTGGATTTTCAGAGGTAAACTGGGATCACCTTTGACATATATCTTACATACCATATGTTTTTACAGAAAGGAAGTGAATAGCATATTTACTCACTTCTGGTTTTGTTTTTATACACTCTTAAACATCGTATTCTCATCAAAAAGTCACTAATTCAGATCACCTGAATTTCCATAAGGAAAAAAATATTGGGGTTTATTTCCTGGTATTTATACTAAATGAGCCAAGTTTTGCTCTGACTTATAATGATCTAAACCCATTACAGACACAGCAAATTCACTAATTATAATTAATATTTTTTCTATTTCCATAGGATAAGTCATATCTAATAGAAAATGGAAGAAAACAGAAGAAAACCCGCTTTATCATTACCAGTGAATTTTTTTCAAACTATTGTAATTATAATAAGTAGCATGGTCCTTTTTTTTTTGATCTGAGTAGTCTACATTGGTTCTGAAAATAGAAGTTATTATTATCTCACACCTCAGATTGAAATGTTAACCACAAAACTGGTTTTATATGTTAACATTCCTCCTGGCAAGGTAGACTGAAGATTAAAATACTTCTCTAACAAAATTCTTGTAATTTCACATTATTCAAGTATTATCTGAGATGGACAACTATAGTGATTTATTGTGGAAAAATTAAGAGGCCTATTACTTGCCATGGAAAGTACAGACATATTGTTAGTTTGACATAAACCACATAAAGATATTAAATGTGACTCTAATTAGTTTTATTCACCACTCGAGTCTCTGCAGTTGGATTCCTTTGATGTCATCCTGCTTCTATCTAACATGAGTAATGGGAATGGTTAGTGAACAATATTTCATACTGCCACATTCCAGTAGAAGTGGTTTCCACTTGTATGCAGTGTTCCAGTGGATGCACTTTGACAAAATGGTAAAAATGAGAAGCTCATAACTATCTCATTTCTTGAAACAGAAAATACTGCAAATTGGTGATACATCAGTATGTACAAAATTACCCTTTGCTAGTACAATGAACCTGTTTATTATAACGCACTATGCTCACTTAATCACTATTGTACAATAAATCATATTTGTTATGTACTTACATAATGCTATTCAGCAAAAAAGGCACATTGTATAATTCAAAAGATCCTTAATTAAACTAGTTAAAACCAATTTTCCAACTTGTTAAAAAAACCCCCAAAAAGCTAGAAACAGAGAGAAAGGGTCTGCTCCTTACTGTAAACGTTCTGACTTCTAAAGTGTAAGATATCTGTTGATCCGGCAAAAAATCTACATACTTTCTCCTAAACTAGAATCTTAACTTTGGTAAGTTCCCTGGACCAAGGATATGTAAAAGCTTGCTGTGGGTTGACCTTGGCTGGTATCTGTCCAGCTGTCAGACACCCACCCACCTGCTCTCTCACTCCCTTTTCTAAACAGGACAATGGAAGAAAACATAATGGAACAACTCATGACTGAGATAAAGACAAAGAGATCAATTACCAATTACTGTCACAAGCAAAACAGGCTTGGCTTGAGGAAAATTGATTTAATCTTTTGCCAATTCATTGAAAAGTGAGAAATAAAGACAAATTAAAACAATATTTTTCCTCACAATCGCTCTTCTTCCTAGGTACAATTTGAGTTCTCTATTCCTGGCTCCTCTAGCTACTCCACCCCTACCAAGCAGAACAGGAGGATGGAGAGTGAGAAGTTGAGCTCCTGTCTGCCACTCCCTCATCCTCACAGGTTTTTCCTGTTCCTCACACTTTTCCCCTGTTCTATTGTCGGTCCACTGTATGGGTTACAGCCCTTCCAGATAAACCTGCACTGTCTTGGGCTCTTCTCCACATGCTGCAGTTCCTTCATATTTACCTGCTCTGCTGTGGTCTTTTCCATTGGCTACATGGAAATACCTGCTCCAGGTCCTGGAGAATCTTCTTTCCAACTTCTCTGAGCTTGGTGTTCACAGTATTGCTGTTTTCCTCACTGCTACACATCCTTTTTTCCTTCCTAAATATGTTTTCCCCGAGGCACCACCAGGCTGAAGGGTTCAGCAGTGTCCTGTGGTGGGCGTGTGGGAGTTGGCATTGTTTGACACAGGACAGCCACTGTATTTTCCTCACAGAGGCCATCCCTGCTGCCCACCAGCTGCCAGCACCTGGACATGGCCACCCTGAAAAAATATCTTTGACTAAAAGAGACTCCTAATTAGCCTGATGTTGAAACTTCTGAATGAGGAAGTAAGTAAATAAAATATGATCATACTCTTTGTCTCTTCTCACAAGAAAGATGTTAATTGTATTTCACATATTCTGGCACTTTGTGTGTGGCCTGCTGAATGAAAAAGACAATGGGAAATGCTGTATTAAATTTGGGTATGACTGAAATTGGCCATCTGGGTCAACATTTACCAGATATGACAGTGCCTGAGTTAGAGGGAGAGGGCTTAGTGGGAGGTTTTCTAGGATATAATTGCACTAAAATATTGATTAATTCCTTCATAAAATAATAGAATGGTTTGGGTTGGAAGGGACTTTAAAGATCACCTAGTTCCAACACCCCTGCCAGGGACAGGAACACCTTCCACTAAATCAAGTTACGCAGAGCCCATCCAGCCTGGCCTTGAACACTTCCAGGTATGGGACATCCACAATTTCTCTGGGCAACCTGTTCCAGTGCCTCACTGCCCTCACAGCAAACAATTTCCTCCTAATACATAATCTAAAACTACTATCTTTTAGTTTGAATCCATTGCCCCTTGTCCTATCATTACATGACCTTGTATAAACTCCCTCCCCATCTTCCTTGTAGGCTCCCTTCAGGTACTGGAAGGTCACAATTAGGTCACCCCTAAGCCTTCTTTTTGCCAGGCTGAACAAATCCAATTCTCTCAGCCTTTCCTCATATGAGAAGTGCTCCATCCCTCTAATAATCTTGGTCATCTTCCTCTGGACTTGCTCCAACAGGTCCATATCTTTCCTGTGCTGGGCATCCCAGAGCTGGATGCAGCACTGCAGGTGGGGTCTCAGCAGAGCAGAGCAGAAGGGCAGAATCCCCTCCCTCACCCTGCTGGCCACACTGCTTTGGATGCAGCCTGGGAAAATTTGGCTCTCTGGGCTCCAAGTGTGCATTACCAGCTCATGTCCAGCCCTGCACTGACCAGCACCCCCAAGTGCTTCTCTGCAGGGCTGCTCTTGATTTGTCCATCCCTCAGCCTGTGTNACCCCAAGTGCTTCTCTGCAGAGCTGCTCTTGATTTGTCCATCCCTCAGCCTGTGTTGGTACTGGGGGCTACCCCGATCCGGGTGCAGCACCTTGAACTTGGTCTTGTTAGCAACCCACATGAGATTCCCATGGGCCCACTTCTTGAGCTTGTCCAGGTCTCTCTGGATGGCATCCTGTCCCTCAGGTGTGTCAACAACAACAGCTTGGAGTCATCAGCAGTAGAAATAAGACACAACTTAGTGGTTTTCCAAATGAAAAGAACAGTCTGAATAAATCAGTATTTGTTATTACTTTTGTAATTTTTTCAGCACTGAAATGCACCTAGTGGTTTTTTAGAAGCAATCAAAAAATATCAAAAGGAAAGGGGAGTTTCAATTGAGAATAACAGTGGTGGAAGCAGGACTCATGGTTATGCTGATTAGAGAATAGGTTCCAGTTTAGGCTGCAGTTTAGAAACAGCACAAAAAAATGTTGAAGAATTGTTCCTAAAGAGACAGCAAGGTAAAGAGAATATTCTATGTCATGAATAAGAGCAATATGAAATTTTTCTGTTACGACCTTAATGCCTTTCTCCTTTTCTTTTTTTTCCTGGCAAGCTGGGAAAGACAGTGCTGAAATGAGTTCTTAATTAAAATGAAGTGAATTGAGGAAACACTGATGATTCTCTGTTATCTTGAAAACTATTTTTTCCTTTGGAAAGGAAAATGAAGAAATGAAAGGTCTGTTTAGTCAAAGAAATACCAGGATAAATTTTACTTAGCTAATTTCTATTTTTATATCTTTTTAGACTTGCAATATAATAACTAGTGACACTTTTGAGAAAAGCCAAAATTTAGCAAGATAATGAAATAGCCACCAATATTTTGATACCACAATGCTTTAACCTGTAAGATAAAGAAATATTTAGGGCTTAAGTAGGCAAAATAAATAAAATGCATATCAAGAGCTCTTTTGAAAGAGCATTTCTTTTTGTTCAAGTTGATACATTTCCTCTTATACTTCTTCCCTGTTTGTTAAAGCAAACAACACAAAGACATCAGCCTGGATTGAAGACTGCTTTGCCTTAAGAAATGAGGAAATATTAACTCTGGCATGTGATTTCCACTGAAGTAAATTTTGGATTTCTTGCAATAGTTTCAGTATGACTACAAAGAAATGAACTTGTGAAATTTAAATGTATTGATTAGGACAAATATAGTGTCGGTGTTATCTGTCTGTAAAACTGAGACAAAACATTTAAAAACCACAAAAAGATAATTGCATAAAGACATACCTACTTAAGATTTAGGTGGGTAGTCCTGCCAATATTTAATATTTAAAGGGAGAAAAAAAAAATACTAGTTTACAGTTGAATAATGAGCCATAACATGTTAAATTAGACCAAAATAATTAAAAATAATTGTTGAGATTTTCACTGGCTCTCCATTAGACCTGTTTATCTAATTGAACATTAATGGGATTTGAGTATTTTGTTCCCTTGTGACTGAAAATTCCACACATAGTTACTAAGAGAGAGAAATAAAAAGCAGAACACAAGATGGAGAATTGCATATAAAAGTCAGAAAATAAAAAGAGTAAAATAAAAGCAAATCTGTATGCTGAAGCCATAACCATGGAAAGTATAAGCAATACTTGGTGTTGGGCAGAAGTGTTAGAGAAGAATCAGGAATGCATTTTTTCCAGAGTTCATATGAGAAAGGAGTCAATACCTGCTGGTAACTGTGGTGTGGATCTTACATTGACAATGTAATGTTTGGGAATATGTTTGTCAGTGACCCAGACTCATGCTTCACTGAGAAACTTTTTGCTGTTATATCTCTGAAGCAAAGATACAATTTTCTCAGCAACTAGAAAATATACCAGAAAAAGAAAAAAAGCAAACAATTGCCCACAAAAAGGCTAAAACACAAATGTTTTCTTATAAAAGCATTTTTACTACTTTTCAGAAGATATTGGATCAGTTTTGTTCACCTAATCCTGAAGGAAGTAATGTCCACTGGAGAAACATAAACTGCAAGAAGCTAAAGCATAGAAACACAGAGATGCTTAATTAATCCATTGGAGAGAAAGTGAGAAGCAGGGACAACTGAGCTCCAGAGGAGTTTTCCAAAGAAAAGAAATGGTTTCCCTTGGTGCAGGACTTGTGAAGCAAAACATCCTCAATTTACTGATGGGAATGAGAGCTTGCTTTGAAAGCTAATTAATTGTATTACGTAGCTGTAGCTGGGCAGACCTTCCCTGGAGCCATGTTTGGGAATAACAGAACTTTCCATTGTAGTGCATAACTCCGCAGCTGCAGACAGACTCCAGACCAGCAGAGAGGCTGCACCGTTAGCTCTGTGGTTTGCTTGCTAAGTATCCACTTAGCATATCTGATTTTAGATCCATGCAATAGTTTACATAGTTGGTGAAGTGAGCACTGGTAAAACACAGTCCTTTTTATTCCTTTAATAGGTTCTTGCCACTCTCACTATGCATCTATTTCTGTGGTAACAGTAGAGGCACTTACTTTATTTCCCTCCTTACGATGACCCACACCAGGTATACTTGCAATCTGTATGAGTCTTTCCTCATCCCACATTTGCAGGAAGTTTGTAAAAATAACGGTTGAATCTCAGTGTTTTCGAGACTGTTTTCACCCATTCTGTCATGAGTGTAGGAATATGATTTCAAAGTAGAATAAAGAAGCAACAGAAGGCGAGGAATCAGAACAGAAGAAGGCTGTTGACTGCAAAAGGTGTTCTTTAGTCTGTCTTCACCTCAGAATCCCCTCAATGCCTGCGTCTCTGCTTAGACCCTCCTTGAATAAATAAAACTTTTCCACTGTTATTTGAACTGGCTAACATTTCTGAACTGTCCAAAACTAAAAAAGTCCTAACAAAGTCCTAGTAAAATCTTCTGCTTAAGCAAATATGCTCACTAGATGACATTGCAGAAGCACAGTCTTAGTTACATCTCTTCCTTTACCAGCCCTCCAAGTGGCTGGGTTTATTTTTCCCTTGAGAAATTCCACATTAAAAATGTTGCCATTAACTATGTGAAATACCAAAGCCAAAACTGAAGATTTTGGTGAGATACCTAAAAAAACCCTGTATGTTGCTGGAAACTTTAGTGTGAAAAACAAAATGTAAAGAACTTAAATTGTGATTTTTGTGACTTCTCCATCAGCAAATGTTTTCCTATAATTCAGCTGGCAATATATACTAAGCGTTTGATAATATTAAAAATATTTCTTCTCCCCTGAAAATGGATTCTGAGGCTCTTTCATGTTGAGGAAGCTGAGATCTAAGTAGTAATGTAGATCTGCATATTTTTGAACCACCCATAATATCATTACAAATTTAGCAAATGCGTTCATCTATATAATTTAATGTTCTTTGGGTTCTTAACATCTAGTGCCACAGCTGTTTGGAAAGGCACACCCGTAATACACGTAATACATTTGGCAAGTAAAAAGACATTTCTATGAATCTAAACGTACATTTATTCAGCAGCATTTTAAACTTGGGAAATACCTAGTACTTTTGTATAAAAGTTTTGCCCCTAGGTATATGGGCTGCTTTTTATAATATACATGTTATAAGAATGCTTTGAATACGTGTACTCTTCAGCCTATTACAATGAATGTTCTAATAACCAGGGGAAGTAAACATAAGTGTTTGCACATTTCCCTGGTGCAGGGATGGAAAGACAAGCTGAAATCAGGACACTACATCAAGAGCCAGAAGCTGTACATTTGTTAATTTTGAAAGGAATATGTATATTTGAACTTGACTCATTTTGCTGCCAATAGTTCCCAAAAAAGTAATTCAGATCAGAAAGAGTAATGAATCACAGGATTATAGTGAGAGCTATGCAATGAGATAAACTCCTAATAAGAAACGTGATGTAGCTGTCATTGGAGAGAGCATGCAGATGCAGGCAGAAAAAATAATGACCTGGTATTTTAATAGTTGGCTTGGACTGATACGGTAAAAACAGAGATGGTGTTTCTTTGCCTATAATATTGATATTTTCAATGAGTATGATGAGTGGAAGCCATAGAGTAAGGTGCTTATTTTGATCTTTTCTGAGATTAACCATCTCCTATTCCTTAGTGATTCATTTGTCCAGTGATAGGATATTTGGACTACACCATTCAGCAGCAATAGGCCTTTCAGCTGAAATACTGAACGGCTTAGCTGGATCTCTGAGGTATGCACAGATGAGTTTCAATCTACACCCTAAAATATCTGTCCCTGAACCTATTTCAGTGCACAGGATCACGTGTTCTGTTGCTATCAGCTCAATATTTCTGCCTTAGCATTTTAGATGCTCTGTTTTACTGGCTAGTCTTCAGTTCAGACAATCTCCTGTAGTGATCTGAATCTTGCAGGCTTAGATTCTAAACTGATCGAGTAGAATATAACTATCCCAAAATAATAAAGTATACGATCTTTATAACTTGGCATTTAATCAGAATTAACCAGAGCCTTTTTTTTTTAATTCCTAATATCAGAAAATATGCAAAGGTCCTTGAACTCTTATGCAGTAGATGAGGGAGTATTTACCTCTGTGTTCAGTAGTCTCCAACAATCAACTTGGCAACAGAGTTTGAGAATTCTTGGCTAGGAAAGGAATAAAACAAAAAAACACAGTTATATCTTTACAGAAAGTAATGGTGAGCTACTAATGAATTGAAGGAAGAGGAGTTTAAAAAGAGTTATTTAATATGGATGTACAGGTATAACTTTTCTCTCAGTATGTTCTTCTGCCATAGACTGATATTAGCTGAGAAGAATAACCAGGGGGTACAATAGCATATTCACTTTTTCAGTCTTTTCTAACCTCTCTCAGAAATTAGTTATAGAGAGCCCAAGGGAGGTCATATTCCAGCGGGGGCATCTGCAAGCTTAAAATGAAGCATATTAATTGGTGCTTAATGATTGAAGAAAATGCTGATTCCTGAAGCCAAGCCAGTTTCTTACAGTCTGGATGGAATTGATTTCTGCTGTGCTTGTATTAATCATAAACATGAACTCTAGGCTTATAAGATGTTATTTTTTTTTAAATATATCAGAGTGTAATGATTCCTCTGGGAGAAGTTTAAAAGTCCGTAAACACAGTTCCTCAAGAGAAAAAAAGACAGACAGAAACACAAAACTTCAGGATCAGAATTCACTTTAAGATTTTGGACATCAAAAGTCAGAATTCAGCAAAGGCAAATAATCAATTAATTCGGATGCATTGATGTAGTGCCTGTGGTTTTTGCCTTCATGAGCTTTTAAAGACCTATATTCAAAAACAAGTTTAACATCCAGGAAAAAAGCCCCCAAATACACAGCAACCCACCAGGGCCTGCTTCTTTCCGGTAAATTTTTCTCTGAGTCTGTTGTCTAAAATGTCTCTGCTCAAAGGAATGTTTCATAAGAACACAAAGCTGGAACATATACAACTTCCACATGTCAATGTTAATTTTAATGCGTAGGAAAAAAAAACAAAAGAAAAAAGAAAAATTAAAAAAAAGAGTAGGGGAGTAGAGGACAACTAAACCAGTTTGAAAAATTTTAAAGGGAAAAAATACAGCAAAAAACCAAAAAAAAAAGCTAGAAGAGGTCAATGGAAGACCTGCCCATGAGAACTGATATAACTTATCATTTTTAACTTGAATGTTTGTAAAGGTCTTTGAAATTCTTGATAGGACATAGTATTAAATGTGCAATATGTTGCTATCTCAGCACTATGAAGGACCAGATTCTGTTCTTTTCCCCTGTTACTTCTGAACCACTTTGTTCCATCTATACGCTGCTGATTGTACAATATTAACCTGCTATTTCATACAGACAAAAGACCTCTGGGCGGATGGTTGACTCCAAACTACTGCTGACCAATTTTAGAAAAGAGATGCAGTTCCTAATGAGAACAGAAAATTTGCATGAGAATATTTCTCATGCAAATTATTACTTATAACTAGTGCTCCCCAAATCATTACAATAGGATATTGGATTCCCTGTAACAAAATGGAGTTGCTAGGCAATATGGGTGGTCAGCCCTTTTCTTGTGAGAGATGGCTTTAAAAAATACTTTATGTATTCTATTCTGAAATTCAAACTATTTGTATTTAAATATGATTGCAGACATGTTAAACTAAGGTTTAATATCAGCCAAAAAAAGTAAGATGTATCACTTGAATTTTGCTTTTGAATGACAAACTTTTTCATTTGGGGACACATTTTCCACTGCCTTTTTGCAGGCATAACCACCAGAGAACATTCATTAGCATGTTTTTAGGATGTAGAGGATTTTAATGGCACAACTGGAAAATCGCCCATATGTCCCTAGAAAATTATAAGCAGAGATTTTCCAGCTGAAACAGAAAAGCAGATGGATAAGTATGAAACTAATGTTATTTCTTCTGGGACCAGAATATCAAAGTGAATGTCTAATGAAGCTGCTTTTTTTTTCCTTGAGCACAAACCATACAATACAGAAGTATATCAAGTATCATTTTAAGACAGGAACGTAAAGAGGGCTTGAAGTCATTTAAATGTATATTAGAAAGGAGTGAAGAGCTGGAGCTTTACTTAGAGATAAGAGTAAATAAAGTCCTTTACTCATTTTATGCATGCTGGGTTACAGCATAGTCTGACTTATATTAGAAATCAGTCTTCAGACATAGAATTCAGATCAGGATGCAGCTCTCTGGAGACTGGATTCTAGGTCATCTATCAAGGGCAGGTGATTCAGGGGGGCTGCTTATCATTTCACACCCACTTCACAAAGTAGCAAGTAAATTATTATTTTCCCTAAATTACTTATGCGAAAGTTGTTTCTAAAGACTGGTCTGGGAAAGGTTATTGTAAAGAGTGGAAAGAAAAGTTCCTCTAAATTGAAAGGTTCATCTCTGCAAAGTCAATTTCATGTGTGCAGTATTGACAATATTTCAATAAATAATATTATAAAAGTGTTGTGCAATGACAATGTAGATATCACAAAATACATTCTGTTCAGCAATGACTCAAGCTTATAGGACCCAGATTCAGGACTTCATAGACTGTTGGCTGAAAGAACACTGGCAAGGACATGAGGATAAGCATGAATATAGTACTGCTGGGGGTCTTTTGACTTCCATCTGTCAAGAAAGGCAAGCAGATGTGGCTTCCCTGTAACACCTCATTGAAAGGATAACTCTAACAGCATACTACCTTGCCAAAGACCATGGGTACTGATTTGTTTATTTGATTTCACAGAAATAATTTTGTACCTTCAGCAACAAGTTAGTGAACTTGATCAGCCATATAATATCTATAAAATTAGCGTCCTTAGAGAAGGGATTATCTATGTTCATTTAAATAAGTGGTTTCAGAGAACACAGTAAAATTAAGTCAGTAATTACTTGCCCCATGCCCAGGCTATGAACCAGAAAAGGTTGCTGAGGGGATTTCTAATTATGTCTCTTTTAAATGGATTTGAAAAGGCTAAATACTAGCAATGTCAATGTCTTGATCTGTCTCAGAAACGACCTGTGTCTATATCTCTAACACATCTGCAGTAATGGGGCAGTAAATATTTGTGATAGCAACATTACAACTTTTTTCCTAGATTCTTGGTATGTCGAAATCTGAGGTAACTGAGGTTGCATATGACAGCAACAGTGTGTTTCATATTTCAATATCTTTGACTGAGTTTATGGTGAAATATTAGGCTTGCCCTTGCATTAAACATTGAAGTTTCTAGGAATAAAATGTTACCTCTCTATTCCAAAAATGTCCACATTTAGTTCTCCAACTGGCCCAAACACATACGACATAATTCAGTAATAATTAAGTTAAATTAACTTATGCAAAGCATAGGCTAAATTACTTTTGATAATTGAATTGGCTTATTGATAGGTCACTTGTTATCTCTAGAGAATACTATAGCCTTTCGCATAGTTCTTAGTGTCTATATTTATCATAGAAAAATCTCATCTTTAAATCACAAGGTGAACTGAAAATAGCTGAAATTACAGGAAAGCGTTAGATGTGCTTACCTCATTTTCACTCCTACAATCAAAGAATCACCATTGTTGGAAAAGACCTTTATGATCATCAACTCCAACCATCAACCTAGCCCCACCACCACTAAACCATGTCCTCAAGTGCCATATTCACGTGTTTTTTGAACATTTCCAGGGATGGTCACTCTACTGTTTCTCTGGGTAGCTTGTTCCAATGGTTTGTGAAGAAATGTTTTCCTAATATCTAAACTAACCTTGTTCCTGTGCAACCTGAGGCCATTTCCTCTTGTCCTGTCACTTTTTACGTGGGAGAAGAGGCCAATCCCCATCTGGCTACCACCTTCTTTCGGGTAGTTGTAGAGAGCAAAAATGTCTCCCCATTTCTCGTTTCCTCCAGGATAAACTATTCCAGCTCCCTCCATGACTCCTTGTAGGACTTGTATTTCCAGATCCTTCTCCAGTTTTGTTGTCCTTCTCTGGACATGCTCCAGGGCCTCAATGTCCTTCTTGTTGTGAGGGGCCCAAAACTGATCACAGTACTCAAGATGCAGCCTCATGAGTGCCAAGAAAGGGAGAATGATCACTTCCCTAGACCTGCTGGCCACACATTATGTTTGTAGTCAGGGACAGTATCCTGATCTAGATGGACCTTTAGATCTCTTGTTCCCTCTCACAGTTTGCATTTCCATAAACACTAACTGTTCAAAAAGAAACTGTGTACAGTGGAACACCACTGTGGTATGGAGACTTCAAATATTTCCTGTTTCCTGTTTTCAGTTAAAACAAACATGTTTGATCGGGTAACTGTTACTTTAAATATTACTTTAAATATTTATTTTCTAAATTTTAATTTTGAGCATCAAAAGTTCAAAGGTGTTGTATTCAGGGATGTTTCAAGACAGAAGTGACGGATGGTATCTGACTCTTCTGTTAAATAATGGTGATTAATGTGGTGAAGCATTGTTCTCTTCATTCATAATAGCAGTAATTCCATTTCCAGTAAGGAGAGAAGAATGACATGCACAGTAGGACCCTTGATTTCCTTTGATTAAGTCTCATCCCACTAATTCTAAGAGATGGAGTTCTGTATTAAAGAATGAAATAGGAAAGGTCTCTTGATGAATTAAGAAAAAACCCTCATAATCTGAAAGAAACATAGTTTGTTTACAACAGCAACTGATCTACAGTAGAAGAAATTGAAATTATTCAACAATTAAAAGAGAACAATTTGCACCTTTCTTTTTAAACTTCTAGTTTTGGTTGTTTGGCTTGTGCAAACTGATGGGTCATTAGTTTCCTTAGAAGGAAGCAGTACATGAATTCTGATTACTATGGGAAAAATTTATGTTATCTCTGGTCTTAACATGCTTTTTCTTTTTCTGCCATATATATATAGTTGATGTCTTACCAAGTAGCACCTCTTAAAAAGTTTCCGTGTTAAGGGCAACTTCTTTATTCTCATTTTCACGGTTCCTTTTGCAATGCCTAAATCACATTATTGTTCGTGGAAATTTAGTGCAATCTAATAAAATGACAGAGGCAGGAAGTGAGAGCTATCAGCAAAGGCAAATAATAGGAAACAGAAAATAAAGTTAAATACATATACTCTTAGTTCAGTGTTCATGTGTTAAGACTACTAAGGAAGGAACAGAATTTAAACTTCTACCACAAACAACTAATCAGAAACATCCAGACTGATGTAAATTGTCATGGTGATCTGCCACTGTTTGCAGATAAGCCCCTGACTGCTCTGCAGACCAGAGTACAGGCAGTAGTAATTCACACTGCAGTGTATAAAAGGGTCTCTCAAATATTAGGGTGATGTCTTCACTGAGTTTTGATAGAAGTTTTCTCTCTTTTGTTAATGAAATGTCCTCTCTAGTATGTGCATTTTCCCTTGTATATAATATGTGGCTCTTTGATTATGCATTACTAGGCTGTGGGAGAGAGTAAAGTTAGCCTCCTTTTTTGAATCTTACAGATATAGAAGACACCAAAGTTAGAAAGTAATAGTGTCTCTTTTTTAGGGAAGAGACCATGTTATTTCTGACTTAGTGTTTGGATAAGTCATTGCAGAATGCCTGGCTTTGTTTCTGGTGGCCTCTATGCCTTACTGATGACAAGAACTAGCAGAACTTCCAGTGAGATGGAAAAGGAAACGGCACATTTCTTTCTAACTTTTCCAGAGTATATGGGACATGATAAATGTAAGAAAATTGTGCATGAATGTGCTTCCAGATCTTAGAGATAAAGTGTTCCTGTGCCAAAACATTATTCAAATGTGATGAAAATTGTCTACAAAGATGGTTTAGGTGGAAGAGAGACTGATAGCCCTATTCACAACACTTCAAATTCCCTACCAAACACAGTTAAAAAATAACATGACACTGGTTTGACACAAATTGCTACAGACTATATATTAGTCATTCCCATTACTAAACAGAAACCAGGAATTATGGGTTGACATGCTTCTTCTTCAAGTATGTCTGAGAGACTTAGATGAGAAAATAAATGAAACAGTCAATACTATTGATATGATTAATATAGGGTGCGGTTTGGGCTGACTTTGCAAGTGTGCAAGAAATTGCTTGTTGGACATCAGAGTATTGTCATTGTGCAACAATTAGGAGATTATGGCTGTGTAAAGCAATTTCAATGTCAGTGAATCTGACTGTGAGGCAGCATATTTGAAAAGCATTTGTGTTTACAGTGGAACTGAGTACGCTTTTTTATTTTTGATTTGATATTTATAGAGAGCAGTTGAAGAAGGGGCTCAAGCTCACTTTGTAACAGTTGCTGATGCTATAAATATCTTCCTCTTGTATTAACCACAACCATGTTCTGAAAGCAACTTAAACAGCTCTAAGTATGGATTCAAGCATAGCCCAGTAAAAAGCAGTCATGACTTTAAGTATTAATCTCTGTTAATTCTTAAAAAACATTCATAGGTTCGTTATATCAGATAACTTGTAGAGTGCTCATTTCCTATGGCTTTGTGAGAAAATTAACCTAAAAAGTATGGGGGAATCACATAGAAACATAGAAGCAGCAAACATTAAGTAAATTCTGCATAGTAGAGTGGAAAGACACATTGTGAAAAGGTTCTACTGTCAATGTTAGTAGTAGATTTTTTTATAATCTAATCTTTTACAGAGCAGTTATAAATGCCCATGACATTATAATTCCTCTTTATACTAAAAGATAAATCAGTAACATAAAGTTTAATTATAATTTTTTTTATTTGCATCTGTATACACATGCTGGAATATAGACCTAAGCAGTCATCACTTTCACACGTGTCAGCTTAGCATTCTTGAGAAAACCAGCCTTGGGATTTTACTCTGAACACAGTACAGTTCTACCATTAGGAAAAATTCTGCTACCTTGAATAAGCAAAGCTAGCAGGTTGGAAGATGACTTCTCTCATAAAATCTTTGATCAAAATCCTAGAATAAGAAAAATCTGCAGGGTAAATGTAGCAGCGACCCAGGATGATATCCCAGATAATAGCTGTAAATATTTACAACTCACTAGAGAAGTTGGCTTTGAGCTCTATACTTATATGTACAGTTTGCAAGAGCAAAAACTCTATCAGAAAACAGGAATGTTGGCATTTTTGTTGCCTAGCTTTTGATGAGATATCTTCACCTGATTTTCTCACTGGGATCTTCCCTTCTAGCCAGTGGAGAGAAATAGGGTGATTCAGACATGCATGATGTAAAATCAGTTCATTTTAAAATGTGTGCTATTTTAATGGATGTTTGGAATGAAATAAATTTACATTCAATTATTTCCTGTGTTTTTGTGCTTTTATATGTTAAACATTCATGATTTTCTTTGTTCCTGAAAAATATACTGGCTCACAGGGGAATGGGATTTCTTACACAGTGAGTAGAAATTCACGCCTCATTGTTGTCTACAAAATATAAATTTGCATAGATGAATGTGACTAAAACTATATTTTAATGGAAGCCAGAGCTTCTAGTAGAATTTCTTCTACAGATTTTTAGACCAGCCTGGAAGTGAACGCAGTTGTCAGGATAAGTTTGCAACAGGCCTAAAATTTGTTGCCTGCTTGCTGGAGTGAAAGAACCACTGGAACCCTCTGCTGTAAGACCTCATTTAGGACAATGCACAACAATCCCACCACCAGCAGCTCGGGTAGGGCCCGTTTACCCCGTGGCTTGGCTTTCCCAGTAATACAGACCACCAGGTGAGGCACAATAGGACAGTTCTCTATCCCAACACAAAGCACTTCTGGAGAAAGAAATATATTAGAGCTCTTCCAACAGAATGGAAAGAGCTTGAAAGGGAAGATCACATCTGACAGACGTTATCAAGGTGAAAGAGTAACCAAAAAATGGAGTCAGGATTCAGACATTGCCTGCTCAGTTACTCAGATTCTGAATGTTGTCCCACTAGAATGATTCAGATCACCAGACCAGATTAAAGCCTGATGCTGCAGAATTTCTACCTCCACAGGCTTTCAGAAAAAAACTTTTTTAGCATTTGTGTCAGAGAACTAAAGTCTTAAAGACAAGCCTTAAGCAGCACTACTGTGGATGCTGAAACTAGAGCAGACAAAAAAGACTGGATTTGTCTGACCAAATTACACATTTGCAATATGTGTGCTTATTGCCAAAGTATGTGTCTCAAGTCGCTTCCTTGTCAGAGAAAGAAGTTTTATAGGGAACATCACACAGGAATGATCAAAAATAGGCCACTAAACCTCATAGGCTGGGAGGGAAACCAGGTATTACCTGTTCATATATGGGGGCCTTTATTGTCAATGACTGTGGTCAGTCAGATGAGAGGAATATAACCCAGTGGTCAAGAAGGAGCAGAGAAGTCCTTACTCCCTCTTTGTCCTGAACTGCTGCAAACGAAACAAACCGTGGCTCATGTCTGGCACAGCTCTTGGAAGCTGCTCAGACTCACCTTTCCCCTTTCTAGCCATTCCTTGGAATTCATCTACCTAAATTTTGACTAATTATAGACCGTAGACATACAACACTCCCTGGTTTACTGCTTACTTCCAGGAAGAAGAAGGTGCCAAAATGGGCAATTATGTTCCTCCAGATCTCTGGAGCCCTAACAGAGGAGCAACTTATGCATCATTGAGTATTACTAAGAAAGGGAAAAATTTTTACCCTGAAATCATCAGATGTTATTTAAAAAGAAGATTACTAACTAGAGAAAGCTTTTTTCTTCTTACTGTGCACATTTAGCAGGTATAATATTTATATTTATATAAAAATAATACTTATATTTTTATATTCACATATATTTAATAGATTTAATTTTTATATAATTATGCATATTCATACAATCTAATTAATTTTCTAGAAATATATTAATAGAATGTGTTTACATAAATATGTTATATTTATAAGTGTAGCATATATAGTATGCATATTTAGTATTCAATGAGAATTTCAGTCATTAGTGAATGGTCTCATCTTGCTCAAGCATTCTTCTCAGTACTGTACTATAAATCAACAACATTAAAAATACAATACAAATACTGAAGTATCTTTTTCTCATATTCTTATTCCTTTACCTTTCTTGTGGCACAAAATAGCCTCATGAGGACGTTAAAATCACAAAGAGATAGATTTTAGTGAAAAAAACCATGCTTTAATGTATATTTCTTGTTACAAAATATATTGGGGATAATCTTTCACAGTGCAGCATGTGTATGTATTTTTGTGTTTAAGACATACATACTATTAATTTGTACACAAATAATGTGTATATACTACCTAAACGTTACAAGAGAAAACATGAATTGAAAAGAACCAAGTGCTCAATTAATGAAAATCAACAAGCCTCCTGAAAGCCAGGAGCATCAGGTGTTCAAAGTGAAGTGCTGAGTTTGATTGTAACTGAGATGGAGAGTTTGCTTAAGACTCACGTTTACATGGCTTTATACATGTCCCTCTTGAACGTGCATGGGTTCTGGTGGCATTTAATGTTTAAAGCTTTATTTTTCTTCTCTTTGAAGAGTTCCATCTCTTTTCTTGTTCCTATCTTTTTTTTTTTTTTTTTTTTAAGAAGGATGATGAGGTCTTTTGAATGAAAAGGATGACTCTACCAGAGTAGCTGTTTGATGAATGCAGACTTTTATTTCAACTTGTACAATGGTGCTTGCAGGGGTGAGGGTAGGGATTCTCAAAGGCATAAATGGGAAATAAGCAGAAAGTTCTATTGCCTTCCACTGGGTTCTTAAGGGTTTTTGTTGAGCTGTTTTCTTAAATTTAGGTAAGCGTATGTATTAGTAAATCATCTATAAAAAGAATACAAACCAGCAATCTACAGAAGGAGCTGTTAATAATGAGGTGTTTGGCAAAAAAGAAGAGTATAAAGCAGCAGTGTTACAATGTCTGAGTTAAGAAGAAATAAATAAAACCCAGCCTGGAAAATCCTGCAGGAGGGACTTTTTTTTTTGCTGACTTCTCATCCCTTGTATTTCAAAAACAAAAGGAAAGAGAAAAATACATTGGGACTAATCAGCATGAGGAATGAGTGCAGTTCCTGTTATAAAGTACTTTAATTATGCAGCAGATCAGTGTAAAATAATACTCACTGCCTACCTGAATTGGTACTAATTATTGTTTACATAACATTTAGAAAATTTGAAAATGTATAGACATCATCTTGCAGAATGTGGCAGGTTTTGGTTTTGATATGTTTTGATATGTAATTTTCAATAGTGAAGAGTTTTGGAAAAAAGATAAAGGAAACCATGCCAGGCTGTAGAAATATATAATCCTTTTAATGTGAATTTTGGAAAGGTATTGTCATTTGCTTCATGAGATCTTGGAGTTTCCTCAAATGAAAAATCCTACATTTTGGCATTACACAAACCAGATATACCAGAATTCTCTGGGGTGTGCAAGGTGCGGACTGAGGGGGACCCCTCCCAAAAAAATGCAATTGGAAAAACAATTTTAAAATGCGTCTCTCAGTGCTGTCCTGACAGAAAACCACAGCTTGTTCTAAATGAAAAAATGAAAACCAGGAAACAATCAATTTCCTCCCCACCTCCTCTCCAAATGAATGTAGGGTAGAGTTGCTTGTAACAAAAAAATGTAAATTTACATGAGCATTACCTGCAAGACAACAGAAACAAAATAATTTATGTAAAAGGCATGCAATTATCTTTGCAATTAATTTTGCTTATAATTTGTTTCCTCATGTGTAGGCCTTCAACATTTCATATGGAAAAAATGGAAGATCATTAGCATTAGTGGGCCATTTACATTCTTAATGCTTTGTAGCCTAAAGCTGCCCAGTCTGAGAGATTTTATTTATTATGAATATTTATATTATTCTGCACCATGATAACCAGATTTTATCACAGTACATCCTTCAAACAAAAAGGTAGGTTATAAGATTTTTTCCCACACATTTTTAGTATTCACTTTTCAAACAACTCCTACTATAAAACACTTTCTTTATGTGGCATATAAGCTGTAAAATAATATTCACTGCATACCTGCATTTGTACTAAATATTCTTTATGTAGCATCTAGATAATTTAAAAATATAGTGACATCATCTTGCAGTTCCATAAAGCAGTTAAATTCACAACTTCTCTATATTTTGTCTCATTTTAATCTGTAGCTGTAGACCTTCCCATTAGCAGCTTTTCCCTCTTTCTCTGAGCCTTATTTTATTTGATTAGTAGCTTTCCCTCCTTTCTTTCAGCATGATTTTGTTTTACTTTATTTTTTCTCTTTTCCATCCAATTTTGTATTATGGAGAAAGAAGTCTGGAAGCTTTTGCTGACATACAGTGTATAAAGAAACCGGATGGCAGAAGTAGTTGATCTCATAGTGGTAATCATGCACAGAAATGGAAGAACTGCAGGGTGAACTTTTTGATCCATAGCATGGAGCTGTGCAATGATCAATTGCCTGTCCAAATCTGCTCTGTACTTATTATTTTTATGGAAATGTATCATCCCAGTTTCTGTTATGTATACTCAAGCTTTGCTCTGTCTCCACCCCTTGATGTTCCAACTACTTCTCTAAGATTTAATAAAACACCCTGAAAACATGAACATGGGACCTTTTGAAAGACTGGATTTTACTCTAATTGCAGCTGGAAAATCGGAGCTCCAACTCCATTTTCTGAGAAGCAGCATTAGAAAATGCAGATTGTGGATAGCTTAATGGAACTGGCCTACTTTCTAGAGCCATTTGTTTTGATGAGAGCCTGAGTATAAATTCTGTGCAGAACACAGACAGCTATTATGCAGTTAATTATGCACAAAGTAAACATGTACAATTGCAAACAGCAGAATGCAACCTAATAATGGATAACCTGAGATTTATGGTATGCATGCCCAATCTGTAAAGGCTTCTACTCATGAATCTAAAATGAATGGAACATTACCCAAATGATCCAGAATGAAGGATTTAACATATCGCTCTACCCTTATTGCTACTTATTCCCTGTCAGCAGATTATTCATTTGGTTTTTATTTATTGCACATAAACACTACGCATATGATTTGGTCATATTTAAGAACATATGGTCTGTGCTTCTGATGACTGGTTATGCACTTTGTTACCAATTACTTGTTAAAGTAATCATTTCTTTAATTACACTGGTCAGCAGATAATGATTTTGCCTTCATTTACTTGAAGACTAACTGCAGCAAAATAAGTTGTAATGTGAATGTCCCTGGAAAAACAGGGCACATCCTTTTTGCACATATTCATTCTCTTTTTATGTAGGTGTTTTTAAAAATGTGATTGCAGTCTACATTTATTCTTACTTCAGGTTTTCTGTGCCAGAGACTGATCAGTGCTCAGATGCAGTTAGCACAGTTGTGACTGTATCAGAGCCCCTGTTAATGGGAGTGTTGGCTCCCACACCACGATTAGCCCTCATCATCTCCATAGTGTCTTCTCTGCAAGGAGAAAAGGGCTTCAAAAATTCATAACTAATAGTAAAGTAGCAAGAAACCCAACTAAACTGCTAGAGCAGCTTCTTAGTGAAAAGGAGTTGTTATTGTCTCTTTCTGCAGTTGGATTCTTAGCTTGTTCTTTCTTTTCCTTTCTTTCTTTTTTTTTTTGGGGGGGGGCTTGGGGGGGGGGGGAATAAGAGCAAAGAAGCCCCCAGACCCTGAGATACCTTTTGTAGCTTTTCTGTAAGGCATCTGTGACACAGGGGACAAAATACTTTGTATGTTTGAGTAGGTCACCGCATCAATGGAAATACTGCTGACATGGCTATCCAAGCCTCTTTTTCTTTCATATTAGTACTACTCATATGTAATGTCCAGCTGCAATCAAGTTTTTTGTTCCTGTATACTTGCTTCCTGACTTTATTATTTTCTTTGCTGACTGCTAGGTCCTGTTAAAGGGTTTCACTGACTCAATTGCATTATGCAATCCCTTTGTCAGGGGTATTCCAGGAAAAGAAAAGACAAAATAAGTGGAAAAATTAGTCAGGAATGTGTGCCTCATAAGCTTTATCTACATTGCTAAATAAACCAGATGCAGGGAGTGGGCTTGAGGATGTGCTCTGTTCTGTCATCATGCATGTTATTCAAATGTTATCATGCTCCCAGTCATGGTTTTGGCACCAGAATTTTCTGAAACAATGTCTGGGTAAAATTTGGGGCATAGGATCAGTCGTGTAGCTCTCATATCCCCACCCATGAGAGACATGGGGTGTATGTCATGGGTTAGCATAGTTTGAGTTTTTGAGGAAAGACTCCTTCAGCCTCGGAAGTGATTTTTTGCACAGAGGTGCTTACAGTTTCCTCTAGACCTGACCTAACCAATCAACTGGCTAGTTGGAATATTGACAACTTCTTTAAGCCACTTAAGAAGCTTGGTACGCCTCTGTGATACACATTTAAGAACGAACAGAGCCCGGAAAGCTCTCTCGGACTTCCGGCCTTCGGACAGGTAACTGGGGGAGGCCCGGGGCACGGCCCAGCGGGGCCGGGCCCTGCTCGGCCCGGCCGGGCCGGCCAGGAGCCCACCCTGGAGCGGCCCTGNAAGTGTTCTGAAGGTTTAGTCTAACTTTTTTTTTCTGCTTTTTAGTTCTGTTAATAAACTTCTTTATGCTTTTAAGGTTTAAGTTTTGTGCCTGCTTTGCTTTTCTCCTGGTTCTTATCTCACAGAAGGAAAATAAGTAAGTAATGGGCATTTTGAACCAAACCACTACACTAAAATTGGTGTTTCCGCCCGGTTACCCAAACTGTACCCGCTACAGTGTAGCAATTCTGCCCTGTGCAGTCCTCCAACAACACCCAGCAAGACCGGCACCCTCAAGCACTACCATGTGTCCACACTCAGTCTACACCCAGAGCCCCCAAAACATCCCCAGTTTCAGGCAGTGAAACACTGGTAGACTGCAACACAGATTTCTCAGTAGTCTAGACACGTTCAACTGAAAAGAAAACATATAGAGATGATAAGCATGACTTAAGGTGGCTGAGGCTCAGGGAATACTAAGTGCTGTGTAGTGTGGATATAGCTAAGCCAAACCATTTGCCCAGAGACTGGACCTTGTCTTTGTTTTATTTAACAGCAAATATTGGGATTCCATGGAGAGAGATGGAAATGCATCATACTGTGAGAAATTCTTGTCTACAGGTGGATGGATGGATGGATAGGGTACTTACCGAGTGTAATGAATAGATTTTTCTGATGTTTAGAGAAGGACAAATGATGTTCCCCTATGAAAAAAAAAAAACAAACCCCATGAGAATTAATTAAAAGTATTTTTAACTTTTTTTTTTTTATTGCAGAATATTCTCCTTATACATCACTGTAATTCTACTACAAGAGAGATATTATTATTACTAGTATTGCCCAGGCTGAAGTGACAGGTATGCTGGACTCTATAATTCTCTTCATATAGATCACATCAGGAAATTCATTTGAAAGAGTGAAGGAAGAACCACGGTGATGTGAGATACATTGCTGTTGGCACACAAGCTGTCTAGTTCAAAGCTAGCTTGTACAGTTCTGCCTTTGAATGCAATTCAGACATGCTTGGATACGTAACATCGCTGATGTTTGAATTACTTAGGCACTGTTGGCTTTCCAAACAGTTTGTTATGACAGCCCCTACCCCTGAAGGTAGAGGGAAAGATGCCATACAGCCACACTTTCTTTCAAGCTGTTCATTCTTATTCCACAAGATATTACATCTGACCAAACCAAAAAAAAAAGAAAAAGCAACAAAACCCCACACACAATAAACAAAATCAACCAAGCCCCAAACCACTCAGTTATAAAATAAATAGTAAAAGCATATTTTGTGAAATTACCAGGAGAAGAAATGAAACGGACTGGAGAACTAGTAACCACAGAAAAAAAGACACAAACCCCAAAGTAAACAAATAGGTATGTCTCTCTTCTGGGCCATTAAAGGTTGTAGGTCACAATTGTGTACTGTGTTGCATTGTTCATTTTTACTACTTTAATGGTCCTGCCTTCCTGGCTTGCATTTTTGCTGAATTCATCCTGACACCTACATTAAGGGCTTATTTCCTTACACGATGTAAGGGAGAGAGGGAAGCGCCACTTTCATCTTTAGGAGACAGTACTTTTTTTTTCCTCATTTTTTTTCTCTCACTTGTTCTTCTGTAATTAAAGCTAACAATTCAATTGTTCTTTACCAGCATTTTTTGCTTGCATAGCTCCTTAAATTTTTTTTCTCCTTTCCATTAACAATTTGATTACTATTCCTTTACTCTGGATGAGTCTGCTTTCACATCAGATATCTTGTTCTTGTCATTGCAACCTGCTGTGTGAATCAGGTAAGTCTGGTAAGATGCCTTTACAGAGCAGCCTTGATTGTGTTTGCTGAGCTGTGAGAAAAACAAGAAGCGTAAAAAAAGAACAACTCAGAAGCTTGCTTGTGAAAGAATCAGCCCCTGCTGAACGTACAGTACAGAAAAAGAAAGAGAATTTTACACTTAAATTTAAAGAGACTTATTGAAGTCTCTTGCTGAGAAGAAACCATTTCATGTTGCTAGCTTGATCTTAGTGGTTTTCATCTGTCTAATGTACTGCTCCAGCAGGATGTTATACCCAGTTTGCATAGAGGTAAACGACAGCACGCTGCCCAAGGCGCTCAGGAGTCAGGCCCTCACTCTTTACCAAAGAGCTCTGGAAGCACAGAAAGGCTGAGACTCCATTGCAGCAGCCAGACTGACAGGAGGGCACACAGCTGCAGAAAACCTCTGGGGCTGGAGGGACCTCTGATCTTAAAGGCAGCTTTGCAGCTGGAGCAATTACTGCCACACATTCAACTGGGTGTGAGGGTGACGGCTTCCAGCCTGAAGCCTACAAACAAGCATCCTCTGCTAATTGGGAACAGAGGAAGAGGAGATCAGAGAAGGTAATAAGTGTGAAGTCAGTACTGTGGCCAGTTAATAGCAATACTCTTTCTTGTTATGCCCATGAATGTGTTACAGAAAGTATTGGCAAATCTTATCCTGCCTGTAGGGAAGTGGGTGGCTGACATGGAATAATAAAGACTCTTTTCTTCTAGCTGCTAGTTTGAAGGCTGCTCAGACTAGAAATGGCAAAACTGTACCAGATGATGGTCTCTCTGATGGTAATCAATAGTCTTGAAGTATTTATTTGTTAGCAGGAGTCTGTCTCATGAAAATTCCCCTTTAGCAAATAGAATTACTTGTGTTTTAACAAGTCAGGCCTGGGGCACGTGTAACCTTTGTGAGGGTCAAGAATGAATGCTTCTGATGGTCTTGCTGTTTCTCCCCTTTTCATCCTCTGACAGTCCAACAGGAGTCTGCAATAAGTCTTGGACTAGGGCTGAACTAGGAATGCCTCCCTGCTATGAAAAGGGAGTGGTGTTATCAAGCAGTGATGGAAGAGGGGGAAAATGTACCTTGAATGAGAGGATTTAGCAACTGCATTGAGGTCCTAGAACTGGAGTAGATTTGGTGTTGGGCCAAAATATGGTCGAGTAGTAAAAGTGGAAGAAGTCAGGTAATTGCTTAGCCATGAACTTTCTTGTACTGTAGCTGCCATCAAATTGTGCTTTGGGGCAAAGATGTTTTCTTTTATCTGACATTCCCCCTGTGAATTTTGGGAGGTCAGCTTCGGACCTGAATGAACAACATCATTTGTTTGTAACTTCTGCTAGTTTCACCATCTGGTATGAATTATACTGCACTGAACATGTTCTGTCTTATCAAACTCTATTATCACTTTGTGCTTATCCTGTAGTTTATCACTTTGCAACTGCTTGTGTAAAAATAAGTAAAGCAAGAAAATAAAACTATTAGTGGTTTGAAAACCCTTTAAAATCTTGTTGCAGCCATTCCTGCAAACACCTGAGGCTTGGATCCTTGTTTCAAATACAGATGACTCTAAGGTTCTTTTTGTTGTCTGTATAGCTTTATTGTTCTGTAGTGTTGTTTTGTGACAAATTAAACATCTTTGGTTTCACCAAGCAATATATCCTTTTTATTTTTCTTCTACTGATTTGTCTCTAGTTCTAAAGGATTATTTATTTGTTGCATTTTCCTTCTGCTATTTTTTAAAATTAATTTGATTATTATCAAGTTCTAGAATTTCTGCCTCAATTATTTGTTTTTTTTAGGGTAGTATAAATTCTTTAACATGGTTTAGTGCTTCATATTGAATGTGTGCTTTTAATTTCCACTTTATTTCAAAATCATATCTCTGATTTTTTTTTTTTTTCTTCTCTCCCTCTCTTTTTCCTTTTCATTTATGCTCTGTTTGTACTGCAGAACTTAAGTTCTACTAACTACTTTCTATTTAACTACTTTCTTGCTCCTGTTAGCTAATCCTGGTCACAGTCAGTTGATTTATTTACATTTGCAGGTGTTTTTCAGGATCAAATCCTTCACACTGTATCCGATAGGTGTCTGAACATCATGAAAATAACAAACAGAAGAGATTTCACTCATAGCCCAGAAGTGTTACGGAAAACTACTTTCAAAAAGCACTTTTGCAAACCATTACATATAACAGGTTGAAATCTTTGAAGCATCTTAAATCTGGTAGCTTTGAATTTCAACCCTCGCTTTTAGTTTCACCTTTTGAAGCTTTTTTTGGCTTTCACACAGATGTTATACATCAATAAATATTTAAGTCTGACTCCTTGTATAAAAAAGAAAAATAAAACCCTTTGGCAAAATCTGTGAATGAGAAGTAGTTGATCTAACCTGATGGTCAAATTGCAAACAGTAAGGATATACACCAAGGCAACAAATTTTCCCATGATACCAAGGCAAAGGTAATAACTGAATATTTATTTATTCTCTCATTAAATGATGAAAATATTGTGTCAAGTGTGCTTCTCTTTAAAGTGTTTTGACCCACAACAACACATAATCTTGTTCTGCCCTGGTAAATTCAGAAGTGAAGAAGTTTTGTGGATTCTTGCCAAGATGATCAGTGTACAGCACAGGTGTACACTTATTGCTCAAGTGAAAGTTGATGTTAGCCACAGACATTTTCTTACATGGCTGCACTATTACCTTGATTTTTGCTGGAACACTGCAGAATAGAAATCAAACTATCTAAATCAAAGCTGGGTAAATCTTCTGCCACATCCAGACTTCAGTTACTCTGGCCAAAACATAAAAATCCTAGGACTTATACTGATGGCCTAGAGACTATGACCAGAATGTAGCCCCCCCAGGAATGTGAATGGCAAACTGTCTACTTACAGATAAATCCTGAAGGAAGTTATAAAAACACTGTACTTGGTTTTAAAGCAAAAATATACAGTGCAGCAAAGTAAATAAAGCTGGATAACTCTGAATCTCTATTAATTAATCAACAATTGTTACCAGTTCCTTTTTTCTGAAAGGACTTTGAAAGAAACCTTGTGTTCTACTACTGTTTAGTTGAAATGGAACATCTGATGCATAGAGACAGAAGTCAGGAGAATTCTTAAATATCTTGTGATTCTCCAGGTAAAATTATGTTTTAACAGAGACATAACTTTATTAGCTTTAATCACAAGAAACAAATTGATTTACTTTTACAGTGCAAGAAGGGGAACCCGTTGCTCTTCCACAATAAGCTTTTTATTTTCTTGGAGGCTTTTTAGTTTGTATTTTAAAATAATTTTCAGAATTTGAATCTCTTTGATCAGACTCCCTTTCCAAAAGGGGTCTAAATGTTGTGAAGGTTTTTTTACTAGAGATCTTTATACTCACAGCCAGGTTTGATTTTGGGTTTGAATCATATGAAACGTGGATAAAGTGACAAGTCACTGGAAGTATGAAAACAGCTGTAATCTAAATAAAGCCAAAAGGAGACTGAAAGAATTTTCTTGGAAACATTAATGCTTATGCCAGAAAAAATATTCTTAGAATGAGAATTTCTACACTGTAGGAGCACATCAATTTTGTTTTCATAGCAAGACATGAGGAGTTAGTAAATAACAAGATTTATACACAGAGCTTCTGAGTACTGAGTTAGACAATCACATTATTGATTGGCCACCATGATGGCACTAAACCTGAACCTCCTTAATGTCATCATCTGTAATCATCTCTTGATTAGACACTGAAGCGCCATAGCCAGTATCAGGTAGCAGGAGAGAGCTCTGATTGAGCAAATCAGTTTGAAAAGGGTCCCTGGAGAAGAATTTCATTTTCCAGGCCCGAATTATCATCTCTGTGCCTTTGAATCTATACTAATAACATAATGGGGGGGGGAAAAAAATGTTTCTCATGATGAAATAAAACATCTGTTTCCTTCCTTTCCTCTGGGTTAGGTTTATCAAATTATGAGCTGAGTATTACACAGCTCTTTTGCAGTGAGCAAAATGAACTGATAGTAGATATATATTCTTGATTCTTATGTTATCTGCTGTAGGACTGTTGACATATGTAATTATTTAGTATCATATTTGAAAGTGCTTTTGAACCTCTTGATAACATGAGATAATTAGTGTCCCTTTACAGAAAAGTAAATCCCATGCCAACTTCACACAACTGAAACTAATAATATTATGGTAACTCTGATCTTGACAGATTCTGTTTGTGGCTGAAGCTGCAAATCAATTTTATCCCAGTCTGTGATACTCTTCTGGAGAAAAGAAAAACCAAAACAGACAACAAACCAAAATCCCTCTAACATTTACTTCAGCAAATTAAATTTTATATTAAGCTGTTGATGGCAGTCAAGAAAGCTGATAATTTTATTTTGTTTGGGCTGAATTATACCACTCTCATTCTCCAACACTTGAGAGAGTGTACACTCAGAGAACTGAGATTACGCCATTGGGAGTCCTTGCAGGCTGAGGCTGGTATCACAGATGCAGTGGCACTGGTTTCATCCCATCAGTACACTGCTGCACATAATGTCTCTATTTAAAAAGTTGAAAGTGGTAGAGCATCAGGCCAGTTTCCCCTTGAGTCTCCCTGTTTAACATGGTAAAGTGGGAGGCTCTGGGCTCTCTCTTCAGATCTCATTGGTAAAACCTATTATTAAAAATCCTAAAAAAGTGGATACTTTAAAAATAACGTAAGTACCTGTAGCCTTGTATCCGATCTTTCCCTAAAAGTTCACAATTCCTGCAACATTTTGCATGGTACTTGACATTATTTTCCCACGTCTTTCCAGAATTGTCCCTATATTTGTATAGTCTATAATGTGTTTTTCAAAGCTGCTTTTTGGGGTATTTTTAGTTGTTCTGTTGTTGTGGTTTTTTTAATATTAAGTGATCTCTTCCATATATCTCCTTAAAATCCTGACTTATAAATTGTGTTTTGAGCCTATTTACTGGGTGGTAAGTGGCTGTATAATGCTTTATAGACATTTTTACATAGGAATGGAATAAACTCTAGCAGATATTGTTAGCAATGGGCTTGGCAGACCTATAAAGAATGCAATCATGTTTACCAAGCAAACAGATGAATTCTCAATATGAAGTTACTAGTTTCAATGCAATAGGAAACACCCGTGGAAGGTGCTCATGGTCCCACTCTCTTCAATCCCTGAATATGGAGTTTGTGTGGAGTCTGATACTTGGGAATGTCAGGCTGATCTGCATTGACCTATATGGGAAATCCATCCAATAAAGTTGGAAATGGACATGCCTAGTGGTTGCTAACTGAACCCATGCTTTTCCACTACAGGAAAATTCAGTCAACTCAGAACAGTTTCTGATGGGTTTTCACACTCAATATTCTCTGCTCCTTAATCAACACATTGATAATCTATTTTTCATCCATATTGAGTAAGGTGTTACTCTCTCTAACTTAGCAATGTGCATTCCATATTTAGGCTCTATCAATGGATGAGAAAAAGGAAATCGTCCAGTTTTTATCTGCTAGGAATTCTGGGATGGGAACCTTCTGTGAAAAAATTTGTGTCATGACTCTGTCTGTTCATTTCTGCTTGTTCTTCTGGTGCCAAAACAATTTGAACTGTGGTTGTGATTGCAGCAGCACTATTTAAAAACAGGTGTGAGAATTGTCTGTAGCCAGTTAGTATGTGAATCCTCTGTGGCCAAGGAATTCTACAGATACCCTGTTCCTATATATAAGATGTTCTGACATACTGAACTTTGCTTTTACTATATGCACTGCCTTTATCAACAAAGTTTCATGGTTAAGTGTTCAAAATTTTTTCTCTAAGTGTTTCATGCTTTCTTAACACAGACACAGATACACACAAATCCCCTATGAGGATTTAAGAAAGTCCAAACATACTGTAGACAGGAAAAATTTATGATCTCAAAGGTGCTCTTGGAGTTTCCATAAGCAGAAAAAACAATTATAGACCCTGCATCCAAGTTTTATATCTGTTCTTCTTAACAATGTAACATTAAATCATACGGTCAAAATGACAGCCTGAAGATCACACCTGACCTTTTTAATGTCTCCATCCAGACCATTGCTGCTGGCAGGGGAAATGACTGACCAGATAAAGCCCCAGACACCAGGACTGAGGAAAATCCTGCAAAAAATTACTGGCACCCCATTGCACCCCCATAGGGACAGAATCAATACCTGCTGTCTTCGTATTTTACATGTAGGAGATCAAAAATTTATTAATTTAGTGCCACTGTACCAAGGCATTTAACCTCCATGAGAGAGAGCTCTTGGTGCATGTAGGCCTCCAGGCAGGCCATGGGTTGGGTTACAGCAGGAGTTGTGTTGTCTGTGGCAAAGATCACACAGTCTGTAAAACTTCTCTGGAGGGTGACTTCAGTGAAAAGGAAAGGTTTACAGGCAGTGAGAAGGGAGACAGGCAATTTGCTTAGAAATGTCTAACAGAGGAACATATCTTAATTTTCTCCTATTGTGTGTGGATTTTGACGAGATGAAATCAAATACTGCAGTTTCTATTTTTTTTTTTTTTGTGAGAAGAACAGTGCAGACAGGATAGAGAAGAGTTGGAAAATATACAGGATTTGAAAGAATTATGGGTAAAGTAAGCTGATTTATTGAGAAGCAAGCTGGTTTAGTGAAGGAAAAGAATTAACTTATGATCTGAATGAATTATCCGAAAAATCTCACATTTTCTTCTACAGATGTTTAATCCTCATATTGCCTACAAAACTTTCAAAACTATTCAGTCTTAGTCAAATTTAATGCTCTCTTTGGATAAGAACTTTTCACAGAGTTATGGAAGAAAAATATTAACATTAATATCAACCCTTTGCTTAATATTATGGATGGATAACAACTGTTGAAATATGAAAAAATACTGTAGTGGGAATTTGTCAAAGTGTTATAGAATTGTATTTTGTATCATATAGAAATATAGAAAGAACTACCACAAAATGATATAATACAGTATGAAGTCACTAGCACATTTATGGTGCTCCATATAAGGCTTTCCAGGTGGTGATGCTAAAACCAACATTAATTTGTCACTGGATGCTAGATTTATTCTGGCTTCATAGATGTAGAAAACAGGCATCAGTTTAAAATAATTGCTTTACACAGACAGCAAGCTATTAAGCTACTCACAGCGAGTTGGACCCCATTGATACTAAATGCACAAGAATCTACTGTGTTGTTAAATTGTTTTACGTTACTTTTGACCTAAAACCTTTTTTTCTAATGAAGAGTAATTAATTATTATTGAAACAGCAATAAACTTATTACTTATGATTACACAAGAAAGAAACAAATCCCTTAAATTCCCTGATTTTCAGCAGCACACACTAGACTTGTAGCAAAGTGAATTTTAAGGTGTTTCGAAGTTTTTTTGCAGTATGTAATAAATACTCAAATTAATCTTGTCTAAGAGTTTTGCAGAAGTTGTGTGGTTCCCTGAATAAGCAACTTGAGGCATGTTCTCTTATTATGCCACAAATATGAAAAATATGACAAAACTGTACGTTGCATAACAGAAAGGGGACAGTATAAATCAGTTTAACTAAGCTGAGGTTTATTTTTTGGATGAGAGAAAACCAAACAAACTTCAGTTTCTTATAAATTCTATGTGGAAAAGTTATATGTTTCCATTCTGTAATCATTCTATTTCAAATTTGTTTTCATTTGTCTCTTGCCCTTTTCCCTTCTCTATCACTGTTTCATTTTATTTTGTTTCTCCACTTTGCTGTTGTGGGAAGCAGTTAGAAAAAAAGACAGTAATACAGGGACAGTTTGAAGAAATGTAAAATTAAAAAAGAAGAGGAAAGCAAATAAATAAAAAACAGGCTCAAGTTTCCCAAGATAAAACACTGCTAGGGAGGAAAAAAAATTCCTTTCCCTTCTCAGTGAAAACTACTGGTGACTTCTGTTTTGCCTAAGCAATGTCAAGCTGCTGAAGCACAGAGCCATCAAAGGTGCTCAGCCCTAGAGCAAACTCCCTCACTGGAAAGAAGGAAGAAAACGCTATAAAGCAGGTCTCATGAATGAGAACCTAGACAGAGTACTCAAGCTGCCTTTTTTCTTCTGGTTTCTTGGAATTGTTCCACTTTTCTCTAGAGATTTGCTTGAAAGCACTAAAATAAGTAAATATTCATACTCTTACTTTACAGCCATTGAGAGAGATATGCAGATTGGATCTAAATATCTGGAAAGAAACATAAAATCCACTGACTGCGCAGCCAGGATGACTCTATTACACCATAATCTCCCAGTCACCACGCTCTGCAGAGCAGGCTGTTATGTACACATGGAGCTGTAATGTTGTCCCTCACCTCCTGTGCTGTAGGAAGCACTGAAGCTTCCTCCTTTCCCTGCAATACTGAAATACAGTAAAGGGTAACTATACAGGACCAGGTGTATTAGAAGAAATCAAAGAGATCTGTATTGTATTGTATTGTATTAGTAATGAAGTAATTATTATGATATGGACACTGTACCCGTTGGATATGGCTATTAATAGGCTACATGTGAAATTTTGTTTTACTTCTGCATTTTAAAATATTTTGTGTACCTGCTGCTTTAGGTGCAGTACTGTATGCTGGGTTTTTGCATGAGATTTCTTACTCCCACTTCCCCTTATTGAAGAATGGATAGATAAAGAAAGTGGATGAAGCTATTCCATTTGAAATTGAAATCTACAGTACGGAAATATTAGTATGTGCAGCTAGTATAAATCCATGTCTCTGTTCTGTAATATGAAAAAAGCAGTGTGCTTCCCAAATCCCTGCACCTTAACTCAGCTAGTAACAGAGATTGATTAGCTGTGTGTATGTGTTTGAGACTGTCACTTAATAATTAAGACTATTTGCTGCAGCTCATGGGACATGGTGTGTTTTAAAGTCCTCATAAATTTTTTCTTTGTGAGCACTTGTTTTAAAATGACCCTGAAAGCACAATAATCTTTATAGTCAATGTGTGTATAAAATGTGAAGTTTAAATGTATTCTACTCCAACTACAGAGAAATCCATTTACTTTGCTGCTTGACATGGGAAAAAAAAGCAGATTTCAAAGAAGTCTTTCTTTGTCTGACGGATTTTACCCAAATTTATCAGATTAGGGTGCGACAAAAGGAAGATATATTGCAAATGAAAATGAAATAGAATATATTTGGTGTTAAAAGGAAATGTCAAATAATATCAAAATTTCTCAGGAATTAATAAAATCTTCTGGTCATGGTTTCCATTCGTAAATATTCAGGACAGCAGCTGTCTACTCTTCACTTTCACTTTATCTTTTCTGCACTGTTATCTTCATGAGCTAAAGGTATTACAATACTGCTGATCTGGGAGATTTTTCTTACCATAACCTAAGGGTATTGTGTATGTCTAACTGGTACAAACCGGCACTCCTACCAAAAAAGCAATTTCAGCCACAATGGGGACTTGTCCTTAATCCCCTGCTGCCGACAGTGGAGAAGCCACTGAGGGAACTACACTGGAGCTAAAATTCTGGGGAGAGCAAGGGAAAGGAAAGCTTCACCTAGATTATTTTCACGGTACATGGCACTTCTCAGGGAGCATATAAAAGAGTGTGGGTGGATGGGCAGAGTCAGGAAAAGCAGATGAGGGAGGTAGGGAAGCCCCTGTTCTCATTGGTGTGTGCTTGCACAGGGTAGTTGCAGTCAGTGTGGGTAAAGGAGAAATTTTGAGGCATAATTTCATAATGAGAATCAAATTAGAGTATTTATTGAATAAGAAAATTATTAGTAATATTTTAATATATATCATGGATCTGACTAACTACCTGTGTAATAATAACCTATTAGAAATACACAGTGAAATCAAAACAGTTCAAAGAGGAAAGTAGGAGTAGTTAAAGATGGAATCACCTGGAAAGTATCTGAAACACAGTGGAGGAGCTATTGTAGGATACTTTCTACTTGACAGCTCTACAGCTGGTCTTTTAGTATATAGTCTTTCCATGCCAACTATGCACAATTACAGATAATATTAAATTAGGCATGCCAGACTAATTTATAGGACTAAATTTCAGAAGATAAGTCTGAAATTCAGATGGATTGTTTTACAGAGAGATGTAGGGTAACTACTATAATTAGATCAACCTGGTACTCTTAGCCTGGCTATGATGAGAAAGCCTCACACACATTCCAAGGAAAGATTATTGTGTTCTTAAAGGAAACATGCATTTTAGCACTTGGTTGTTTTGACACTCTGTGGTGCGTTTTATATGCTCCAGTTGAACAGGTAGCATTCTGTCCTGGAGAATCCATTTTCTGAGTCATTAATCAGCCAGAGTCTTTGGCTCCTGGAGAGTCTCAGCTCTGCTGGTTGTCTTGTCTTCCACAGAGCTGGAAAACAGATGGAGCTCTAGTCAGGGAGTCTGGGCAGGTGGGGGTCCCACTCTTGAGACAGGGGAAGAATCCTCAACCTGTCACTTGAAAAGAGGAAAAAAGCAGTGCAAACATAAATCCCACCTGGTAGCATGGAAAAGTACCCTGACACACTGTACAAGTCACATTTTATGTACTTAAGGGAGGAAAGTTTTGACAATTTGAGAAACTGCACTAATAAACATGCATACTAATAAACCAGGTTCACCAGCTCAAGAGCATGAGAGAATTGTCAAAAATGTGCAGAAACACTCTAGGTATTGGGAGAAACCTGCCTCTCCAGAATGCAGGCCACCACTTTATACATGGGCCATTTCAGCTGCCAGACAAGGGACAGCATTAGAGCCTACAGTCAGAATGCAGTGAAAGGAAGCAGAAAGTAATATCTTTCTATTTTCTTGCATGTTTTGCTGTATACAGGCTGTTCACTGGCCTCCCTCCACCCTGGATGCACTCAAATGGCAGCGAGTGTTTTGGCAGGGAATGTGCTGACTGCTGTCTAGCACACACTATCCAGTGAGAGCTATTTTTGTTATCTGCTAAAACTACAGCTTGGAAATATGTGCTGCTGAGACATTTTGCTGTTTGAAAATGCTCCAGGAACTAGTTCCATGGCTGTAAATCAAGAATTATAATGTCATCATAATACCAAAAAACTTTTTCAGTCCCAAATGTGAAGATGTTATGTTCAGCTGACATGAATACAATATAAACCAGAGAGGGACATGAACTGTTTGATAGTTTTCCCATGTATGATGCTAATATTTCACCACTGAACTTTGGTTTCTAAATTTTTGTCTCACTTACATTTGCATGAAAATTCCCACCTGTCCACAGTACTTGAAATGGCTGTTTTTTGGAAGACAGAAAAAGGATATGAATTCTTGATTCTGATTTAGCTTAAATTTTCTTAAACATTGACCCATTTAAAGAAAAATGATCCTTTTGTGTTGGGTTCTTTGGGGCTTTTTTGACTATGTAATGCTCATTTTATAAATCTGCATATGAGAA
Source organism: Dicrurus megarhynchus (assembly GCA_013399195.1). Taxonomy (NCBI): domain Eukaryota; kingdom Metazoa; phylum Chordata; class Aves; order Passeriformes; family Dicruridae; genus Dicrurus; species Dicrurus megarhynchus. Next base: position 2,757,183 of record VXAD01006100.1, read on the forward strand.
ACTAGTTTGCTTAACTCTGAAAGTTGGCAGAGAAATAAGGAGAGAGAAAGCTCATTACTCTGAGCTCTCACATGCCCAGAAACTTGGAATTTCAGTAGCAAGCTCCTGACCTGAGACTTGAAGGACATTCTGCCCCATCATATAACTCCCCTCTGCATTTACGACCAGGTTTCCAAAGAGATTCTCTAATGCAAGTCGGAAATGTAAATTGTCAGAATGTGAAAATAACTTAGCTAATGCAGTATCAAATTAACTTTCACATGTATGGCATTCAGCTGAAGTCCACAGCCCAGAGATGAACACTGCATCCCAGCCATGACTACTGACTCCTAAACAGCGTATTGAATAAGGAGAGCAGGTGGGTTACAGCACCAGCTTGTGCACGTGTACGCATCTCTGCACCATTTTGCACGTTGGATGTGAGTTTTTGGAGATGTATGTTGAAGTACATCCTCCTCCAGGAGGAAAGGGTCTTACTGAGCCCTACCAGTAAGCTGTGGCTCACCTTTCAGCACTAACTGTGGCTGGGATCTGACCTCACTTCAGCCCTCTCCAGCCTTAACTGCAAGACAGCAAAGAGGCCTTCTTGGGATCATGCTTCCAATTTTTCCCTCTTTACCAAAGTGCTAAAGTTTCTTTGGGCCAGATGGTGACAGAGCAGAATGGTAAGGAAGCACCAAAGGCTCACTTTCAGGAAATCACTTATTGTAGGTTTGTTTCAGGATAGTTTACATATATAAAGCAGGATCTCCAGAGGGATGGGAATCCTAGGCTTTTCTTTCCAATTGATTGCTTTCTCCCGTCCTGATCTGCTGAGCAGTCATGTCCTTTGCTTTGCAGATGATTTGGCATGGATTTGTGAACTCTCTCTGGAAATGTAGATGTGCAGTTTCTACAGGTGTTTTTGAAGGTTGGCATCCTTAACCTAAAGAGATCATTCATTAACTTCCTCTTCCTCTACATACACACATACACACACACTTTCACTCTCCCTATCGAAGCAGTCGTTAATACCCTCAGAATGACTGACAAAGGATTTAAAATGAAGCAGCAGTCACCCCAAGCCATGAATTGTTCTTTTAGAAACCTCACAGAACTGAGCTTATGGTATACAGATGGCAAAGTCATGGTTTATAGAACTCAGTTGTGCTGATGTGTGAAGCAGGTCTCAAATAGCTCAGCTGGCAGGAGTGGGTGCTTCAGCCATTCACAAAACAGCAACCAAAGTACTTAAACTTTATAGCCATGCTTAAATTACTAATATGAGCAGAGCCAGAGCAGAGGACTGGTATTTGCTCATCCTTGATGTAGGAAGAATTCCTGCTACAGCTTTGGCCTGAGAATTTGTCACCATGCCACTAATTTCCAAGTGCTCCCTGGGAGCTCAGCACACAATCTGTGGAGCGTTCCCGTGAGTGTCTTGAATGTGGCCACCCTGCCTCAGAGAGCCCAGGGAGCTTCAGACCATGGATACTGCTGTTTTGTGACAGTCAGCCTCAGGCACATTTTGTTTCCAAGTCTGGTTTACTCATCTGTACTGTCCTGACCTGAACGAAAACAAAGAAATAGGGGAGTTTTAGACCCCAATTCAAAGCCCTTCTGCTTTACCTAAGACTTAATTTTGATGTCTTGAATTTTTTTTCTTGTAAACTGAAATTCTTTCACTAGGCTCAGATAAATTGAGTCAACCAGGGTGCCTAATTGTTTCAATATACAGGACAAACAATACTATATCTTGTCTCTTTTTGGGTTTCTTTTTCGGGTCTAAATAAGAGACAGTGATAACCATTAAACCTATTGTTTTTTTCTATCTGCACAGAATGAATTGCAAGACTGAAGCCCTAGCATCCCCTTTGTCCCCACCCTGTAACACAATTCCACATGAACCCAGCTGTTGAATATTTACCAGAAGAATTGGTCAAAGAAAAAAAGTAATGAAGAAGGAAATGAGGGGAAAAATTGAACCAGAACATAGTTTAAAATGTGTCTAATTGTGTCAGTAAGGTTTATTGCTCCTGATTGCAGGGGCACCTTCTCCTGGTAGGGGAAATAATTCTGTTTATCAAACCTCACACACATAAAATTCCCAAAGAAATTAATGAACATATTCAATTCAAAGGAAAAACATGAAGGAAGAGATACACAAAGATACATTTTTGTCTCAGGGAGTACTAGATTTTCCCTGCAGCTTCAGGAGTCACCCCATGTCAAATGTAGCTCTTTCACTGTTTTTTTGGGTTTTTTCGTGTAAAGGGTGTGTTTGGTTTAATTTGGATGTGATCTCTGGCTACAGATATTGACCAGAACAGTACAGGTTTTCTTCATTATTTACAAGATATTTTATCTGTTGTGTAAAGACCTAAGTGCCTCTACATTTTCCTACCCTGAGGACTTCAGAATAAGAATTGGAGCACAGTTTCACTGGAACCCATAGCACAATTGCTCAAAGCCTAATGCTCACTGTCACAGACAATAGCTCCCATGAGGCGGGGCAGCAATCCCTTATAAAAAACAGCCTTGTGTTCACAGTAAAAATTAATTTCAGCTTTCAGAAGAAACACATTTCAGGAAAAGCACGGGATGTGAATTTCAATATTGGCAAATGAATTTGTATGGAGAAGTGTACTCCACCTCCCACTCTAAAATCCATTAGGAATAGGTAAATGTCTCTATAGAAAAAGAAAAAAAAAGGTAGAAAAGATAAAGAAGGGAGACAGATGTGCAGCCAAGAGACACACATGAAAAAAACATATATTAGGGGGTACAGAATGAAAAAATACACCCAACGAGTTCAGAATAGTAAAGCAATGCCTGATACTCTGCTGCTCTTTGGTTATCTGCACTGATACAGAAAGTATAAAACTTTTGAGTAAGAATAAACATTTTGTACCAGCTTTATATCAAGAGGATGAGACTACTTCAGATTTACTGTTGATCTGTGGCTTTCCTATTTAATCTATGGAACTTACAAAGATGTTTATATCTGCTGTTGGTGTACTTCCATCTCCTATAATTCCTGATTTATAGACCCTGGCAAAACAAAAGTGGGCTGAATTATTGAATGCTTTATTATGACATAATGTAATGCCTTTACTATGCAGTAAATACTTTTTTAATAGAGGTTGTCCTTTATATTTAACTTGTAAAATCAAGAGATCTATTTTTTGAGCTTGGATTTTATGTCAGCACAGAGTGTAATAAGGGTCTTTCCCTTAGTCTTTGTTGCTTGCAGAAGTATGATGCAGAATCATATTTTTCACATGCTGTAGGACATCAGAATCCTTTTAGTCCTTCAAATTTTATTGAAGGCTGTGAATCTCTAGAAAGTGGCAGAAAGTTCTAGCAGAGACAGTGCCCACCTCTACTTTGCTAAAGGTGTAAAATAGTAATTGAAATTTATGTTCTCTATGTTTTGCCTGACTTATCTTTTGAGTTGCCTATAAACTCAAGAAAAGTCTCTGTTTCAGTCAATGTCTTGGGAGAATTGGGAAGAGGAAGGAGAGGGTTAAACTGATATCAGGAGATGTTTAGAGTTAATCTCTTTTTAAAATCTGTGGCTATATTAGCCTGTGAAAACTTTTGCTGTCAGGTGCAGCCAGATAAAAATCATCCACAGAGGGAATTTATCATTTATTTTAGCTTGGCTGAATGATGATTTCTTCATATCACAGTTACTTTTTTTATAATGCATCTCTTCACTGTGAGAAGCAGATATTCTCCCTCTGGTATAAAACTGATAGGCAATAAATCTATTTAATATCTTGTAGTTCCGTAGGATTCCAGCTGAGAACTTTGCCAATACAAATGATACTCCAGATCACATTCTACGTTTGCTCATACTGGAACATCAAATTTCAGTGGCAACCATCTTTTAGTATACACACTATTGGATGAAAGCAGAAATGAAAAATATGATTCAGTGCAAATATAGTGGATCTTTTGCACAGCACTATCTCCCTACTTATCCCATATTTTATCTTTTGTCTCTCACTATGAGCAATGTTTACTGGTTCCCATCCACTAGGATGAGATTTTACTTTCTAACATTATTTTAATTACAGCCTTGTGGTGTCTGTATTTGCAAATGTACATTAATACACACATGCTGGCCTTAAATATTCTTTTTTTTCCATGCAAAACCCTTTTTCCCTCTGATGTAAATTTTTTTTCAATCTGGTTTTGCAAGTGGGCTTAAGATCCCTAATACTATACATCTTTGAACCAAAAGCCTGCTTTGTAAAAGACAGCATGAAAGTACAGGGGAGGAAGCCTCTCCAGCGGAAAAAAAAAAAAAAAAAGAGAAAGAAAGCCAATCTTTTAAATCATTCTAGGAGGTTAGGGAGAAATTGAAACTCACAGACTTTATTTAACTATTGTTTTCTTTCCATTTAGAATCAGCATTAGGGAAACAAGGATCTATCCTGCATTATGTCTTTGACATGAACAAAACTGATGAAAGCACTCATACCCTGCTATCCTTAATGCAGCAACATAAAATCAGGTTAGGATTGTGCACTGGTAGACCAGCATTTTGGAGAGCTGGTTTTTCATTTTTTTTTCCTCAGCCAAAGATGTAATTTGTGACTTTGAGTAAGCCATTTCTTAGCGTAGGTTTCTGCTTGGTAGGTTTGCATGGCAATGCTTTGGCAGTGGTGTGGGGGCTGGTGTGGGCTGCAGGTGTGGCATCTGTGAGAAGTCACAGCCAGTTCCAGCTAGGTCCAAAACAGACCTGCTGCTGGCCAAAACTGAGCCTATAAGTGATGTTGAGGGCACGTCTGTGGTAACACTTAAGAACAGGTAAACCCCACAGTAACTGCAAAAGAAGAATGAGAAAATGTGAGAGAAACAGCTCTGCAGACACCAAGGTCAGTGAAGAAGGAAGGGAAGGTGCCAAAGCAGAGATTCACCTGCAGTTCCTTGGTGCAGACAGTGGTGAGGCAGGAGACATCTTCCAATTTCCTTATAATAATTTTACTATTGCAGTGCTCGGTTTTGCACTCAGCATTTACTTGCAATGAGAAAATCTCGGGCTTATGAATTATTTTAAGATCTAAAAGGAAAGAATAATTTCATATTGGAAATCAAAATTTGGCAAGCTATAGTATTTTGAAGATTTCAGTTCCCCAAACATCATGTAATTCCCTTCTACTTTTTACACTGCAGATCAAAAATTGAACTTTTTATATTAAAACAAACGGTCTCCACGTTTTTGTATGTACACTGGTCTCAAGGGCCTTTATACCTTGACAAGTAAGTGAAGCAAATTTCAATGGGTGGCTCCTCTATGGTCAGTTTGTGATTATTTAAAGACCTATTGCGTATGAATGAAAGGAGATTTTGTAATCTAAATAAAAATAAAAATTATTAATTCACACTCAGGTTCAGACCTTGATCTTGATCTGCTGTTTTAACTCATTTATCTGAAATTTTCCTTAAAATTTATAGAATCTCTACGACTTATTTATTTAGTTAGTTAGTTATTTAGGAGAAGAGCACAATGACTTATTGGTCAGATCTTATCAGCTCTGTCAAAGAAGATGTAATCTTAGGTCAAGAACAGCACTTGAAGAAAATAAAAGGAGAGACAAAATTCAGGAAAAATTCAGCCTCCCCACACATATGGCAGTTTCAGCTGTTTCTTTACTTTTTTGTTTTTGTTGTTGTTAATACATCTAAAAGCTGCAGGGAACAATTATGATCATCCTGGCTGAACTGTTTCATAACCCAAACTACACCATTTCACCCAGGGACTCTTGCACATAACGTAGCAGCTTGTGATTGAATTACTAGAGCATGTTGAATTGCTGAAAGTCCTTACATGGAAACAACTTGTTTGTTCTTTAGAAGTTTGCTCTCTGTTGCTCTACCGGTGTCAGATCTGGGGTATCACAAAGGTCTTCAGTAGCAGCTTGCTGTGATCTTGCCCTAATATTATTATGACTCTAGATGAGCTGCAAAAAAGCAAATGTTGATTTAAACCCACTCAGTCATAGCTGAACTGAATTTTTAAAAACTTATGAAAACACTTCTTGGACTCTATTACTTTAAAAAAATTAATAGTGGCTAGGGTCAAATAAAGCTCCCATATCTTGTTTTGGAGGCGTGGTGGTGAAGAAGGCTCATCCGTGAGAATAGTTTACTATGCAGGGTGCTCAAAGGACACCACATAACAAGTTTTCAGGCTAGAACTGTGCCTCAGATGAGCACCTTACAGATTATTGTCTGCAGAGAGTGCAGGCTATCTCTCCAGAACACACATTAGGGGTTACACAGAGTGAAGAGTAAGATAAATACTTTGCACAGAATGTATCTGTTTACTCAATTGTTTTATTTTTGCTTCTCCAGATAGGCCCATTTTCTGTAATTGCTCTAGGAGTAAACTACTGCCTAAATAGAAAAAAATAGGTATAAGGCTATTATGATTCATTGGTACCAGCAATTTTTCTCAACTTTTTCCCCTACAAAAGTGTAACAATACAGGACCATATTGGAATTGATTTCCAGGAATCATCTCTGTCCAGTTATCAGAGATCATCTGTGGCAAAAACCTGGAATATACAGCTTAAAATATGGAGTAGTGTAGCACAGTGTCATTGTAACCCGTGATAAGATTTATATTGAGTTTGTCAAGCAGTGTATCAGAAAGAAAATTTGATAGTAGGTATAAAACTTAGCTAGCCAAACAGATACATGAGCTCCCCTTGAGACTGGGCTCTATGTATCAAATCCTGTGAAGTGCTGAAAACTGTTGACGTTCTGCATTTCTGAAAACAAAAATGCTAAGATCTCCAGAAAACCGCATGGAAGGCACCTATAGCCTTTCTGCACAACATTGTTGTTGATGTAGTCTTTCCATAGTTGAGAATAGTTTGACTTCTGTCTGACTACTAAAGAGGTGTTCATTTCTGTTGTCAAAATTAAAGAGATATCCATGGGCTTTTTTGTATTTAAGTTGAACTGTTTAGTAGAGACAGTTAATTAAATCTTCCCCAGTGGTTTCATTAAGCCTCTGTAGTTATTCTGTGAACTGTTTTAAGTGGGGTTTTTTGTAGGCTGTTCTCTTATCTACAAAACCAAGGTACTGATAGAAACATATTCTAAAAGTCTGTTGGAAAGTAGATGTGTACTTGAATGCACACTAAGGGTGCACACGTATTCTTGTAAACCAATATATGGATGGGATGTGACAAATAAGCAAATATTTATGTATGCTCTCTGTAGAAAAACATTGATTAAATCTCTCAGAAATCTATTCCAAGGATTTGATCCTTAGGATTAAATCTTTAGGATTTAAAGTGGTGCTCATTTCACCTATCTGAAGTCAATGACGGTTAAGTCAATTATCCTGACATCTTCCATGTCAATGAAGTGAGAGAAAGATACTGGATGAACAAAGAGTGGGGAACTACCACCTTTCACATGGTCAAAAGCATGTAAACCAGACTATAATTTCAGTGCAAGCAGTCGTTAAAATACTACCCATTTGTATCTAATGCACTCCACGCTGGGTGCAAAATAAACCAGGGATAGCATTCACAAGCTTTCCCTTGTTCATCATTTCAAATATCACTCTGTAAAATGGATGTGGCATTAGCTGGGATAAGGTGCTTATTTTGCTGACATGGGGGACATGCAATTGTGCCTTTGAATAAGGCTTTCTTAGATATCTGATATCTACTTCACTTTTTTTTTTTGACATCAGCTTCCACTTTCTTGGTTTAGAAATGATATTTAAATTTAAAGCAGTGTAAATGGAGAGTAACACTGACATATGCTGAGTAGAAGACATAAAAATAGTGAATCTATTTTTAATTGAAAATGAGCTAATTGTTCTGGATTGGGGCCTGCTCATTTTGCAAGTACTGCTAATTACTTTTAAAAGAGTTCTCTGGAGAATAAATGCTGTGAGTAGTTTTTGGTTTTTTCGTCACCAAAAAAGGACTTTTGCCCTTTAAGATCTGAATCTGCTTAATATGTCAAGAAAATCCTTAGCAATCCATAAGATGATACTGCAATAAAGAAGGTCCAGCACATAGAAATATGTTAAGAAACTGTATTTGCATTTCTATTGTTGTTATTTTTTCATCTGACATGTCATTGTATAGCAAATTTTGTAGAGCAGGAGGTGAATTGATATAATTAGTTTGGTTTCTTGCCATCTTTCCCATAGGTCAAGCCAATTAAAAGACAACTGTGGGAGACAGTACTCCAGTACTGTAGCATATGGCACCATGGCATAAAACACACAGTAGATGGGAAACAATTCAGTTGGGATTTTAGCTTTGGAATTTAATTGAATATAAACAATGTTTTTCTCTGAACCACCTTGAAATTTCTTTCCTTCTCTTGGCTTCTTATTTTCATCAAGAATCAGAACACCATTCTCTTCTTGCGTCATGTAGCAGCATTTTTTTTGTCTTTGAACAAGTTCTCTGCTGCAACTGTTTCACTACTCAACATTTTACTTTCATTGTAAGCAGAGCCAGTTGAAAGCCAGAATTTATGATTTGTGATATACTTGAAAATTCTAAATTTAGTTTTACTGCAGAGAGCAACCCTTCTCTCACCCCACTAACAAAGCAAATAAAACACGTTGTTTTCAAGTTTTCTTGCTGTGTAAAAACCGGTAAGGTTAGCAATAAATGAAACTAGTTGTTTGGTGGTTTGGGTTGGGTTGCTTGGTGGGTTTTTTGGTTTTTTGTGGTGTTTTTTTTTTTT
>VXAD01006100.1:2765919-2788695 GCA_013399195.1 Dicrurus megarhynchus
TTTTGTTTGGTTGGGGTTTTTTTTTGCTTCAAGTCAAGTTTCACTATGCCATTCCCTATTTCACCTGAGTCTGAACAGTAAAGACAGGGAGCATGATTTCCCTGGAAACAAAAAAAAAAACAAAATCAGGTTTTCTCAGAAGATCCTATCAATGCTTTATCAAAAGGTGTGAGTGCACGGGGTATTTTTCAGCGCTGCCACTCTGTCCTCCATGTCTTGTAAGCTGCTACCAGGCTCCTTGGAATGACTTGAGCACATGTTAACCAGTACTTTACAGACAGTCCCTGGGTGAGACTCAAAAGCTAGAATGGCCTAGGATGGATTCTCCTGACACAATGTGGAAGTGTGCACCTTCTTCTAGAGGGGGAACCTTGCTAGAGAGAAGAAAAGTGTTGAACAGAATATTTGGAAAAACACTCTTGTTTCAGTTTTTGGGGTTTTTTTCATTGTTCATTAGAGCTTTTCAGGTAAGCTTTGCTTTTCCATGAATATAACTTAGTATACCCCTCATCTGAGCTGGGACATCAAGGGTTTCTATTTGATTACAAAGGGGTAGATGAATACTGGAGTCCAAACCCAGGTCCAGTGTATGTGGTAGCTTATGTAAAATTTCTTTCTTATTGATAAGGGATTCTTTCAAGCACAGACTTTCTGCTTTCTTATGATTTTTTTTTCACAGTGTAGTTCAGACTAGGCAACATTTTTTATCTGGCAACTACTTAAAACCTAAAACCTATTATTCATCTATATGAATGGCTGCTGAATCTGACTCTCTGTTGTTCCATTAAGCACCAGCATAGCTCATCTTTTCATAGACAATGGAAATATGCAGAGAGTAAAAGTGCAGTTGCTTGCAGAGTAATGTAGCTACTTCGTAAATATAGTTATCTCACACTACGGGAGAACAGGCAAATGAGATCAAGATCAGAATAAAACTGTTATTCCTGGATTCAAGTAATGAATAAATTAATGCCTGTATATGCTATTCACTATGTTCCTTGAATGTACACTGGGATACTCTCTGATGAGCATGAGAGAGCAAAGCATGTCTGCTTAATTTTTAATCTCATCTACAGGTTAGTCCTTGTAAAAAAACAATTATCAAGTCAGATTCCCTGAAAGAATGAACTTGTCAAACTCACATGTATTATCTGCTGTGGCAATTGATGTCTGTATGATAGTGCCATGCCAGCAGTGCTTAAGTTAAGAGTTTGTCAGTTGCCCCATGATAAACTCTAGCATTTGAGGGATTTCTTTCATCCCAGTTCATCAAATCACACAGGTCTGACATTCAATATGCAGTCCTCAGGGTTTCAAATGTTCTTTTGCTCTTGATTTATGCTAACAATAGAATATTTGAAATAATGAAGACTTAGTGTCATCACAGTGCCTAAGTGACTCTGATTAAACAGATTCCGGAAATTGGCTGTGGACAGCTGCGCTGAAGTAGGAAGTTTGGATGACTGTGCTGATTTCAGCTGGAGTAGAGTTAATTTTCTTCACAGTGGCTGGTATGGGGCTATGTTTTGGATTTGGGCTGAACACAAGGTTGATAATATAGAGATGTTTTTGTTATTACCATGCTGGCAAGGAAGTTGCAGGTGTGTGGGAGACTTACAGGAGATACGGCCAGGACAGATGACCCCAACTGACCAAAGGGATATTCCCGACCCTATGACATCTGCTCACATCTGCTCACTATATAAAGTGGGGAGAAAAAGGAGGAAGCGGGGGACATTTTAAGTGATGATATTTGTCTTCCCAAATCACCATTACTTCTGGTCGGGCCTTGCTTTCCTGGAGATGGCTGATCACTGCCTGCCCATGGGAAATAGGGAATTAATTCCTTGTTTTGCTTTGTTTGTGTGTATGGCTTTTGCTCTTCCTGTTAAACTGTCTTCATCTCAGCTCCCAAATTCTCTGTCTTTTACCCATCCCATTCTCCCCCTGATCTGTCTGTGGGGGAGTTAGTGAGAAACTGCGTGGGGCTTGGCTGCTGGCTGGGATGACACCATGTTGTAAGTAAAAGTGAGCTTGAACTTTTTAGTGGTGCAGAATAGCAAGGTAAAGAGGGAAGCAGCTTACTTCCCAAATTTCTTTGCTCTGAAGGCAATGAAACTTCAATGTGTTCTTGGTATTTGGAGACCAGGCTCAGGGTTCATCTTGTTTGACTTTAGAGGTCTTCAATGTGGATGGCTACATGTGGGTTCATCACCTTAGGCTCAGGCACAGGCCTTTGCAGGGTTTGATTCCTCAAGATTTCTTTAAAAGAAAGGTAAATCACACTTTCTAGTACTTAAATGTTTTCACTGACAACATAGACCACTGATAGCAAACAAAAAATGTGCCTGTCCCTGTTGCACATAGTTATGAATGAACTGATAAATCCCACTCCCTGCTCTGGACAACTGAGCAGGGACTAAGCAGAAAAAGAAAAGTATTAATATTGGCAGGGAAAGCAGAGAGTTTTGCTGCAGGGGGAACAAGCAGTAGTTCATAGAAATGGATCTGCAGACCTCCTTTATTGGTACAACCACATGACAAATTATATTTAAGATTAAATAGACACTGGGCACAATCAAGCCCTTAGCAAGGGAAATATCTTTTATTCTGAATATGTTTTTCCATCATATCATGAATGTACCAATTATTTCCAAACTCTGTCTCTCATTTTAAGTTGGAGTATTAATAAGATTTTTGCAGAAAATTGTATTAGTAATTTTATTACTTCTTTAGACATATTTTTATATGTTAAAATTTAAATTTATTATATTACAGCAGTATTGCTTCCCTGGATATAAAGCATTTTGGGAACATTGTTCTTAAAAAATATTCTATCTTATTTATCCTTCTAATGTTTTACATATGCTGGTATCTAGAGAACACTCTTTAAATACTTTTAGATAATCTTAAAGTGAAAATTTAAGATGCAGAATCTAAGAGAAAAAAAAAAAACAAACCCTCAACTCAAACATATATAAAAAATGGCCAGGAGCACGTTATTTCTTAAAATAAAATCTCTTCCTCTTCTCTCTAAATCAAGTAGGAATTAATGTCTTCTGCTGTCTTTTCTTGCCTTATAACAGTCAGGAAACAATTTATTTGATGCCACATGATACAACTAAATTAGAAGACAGAAGGTCTGTGAAGCAAGTGTTTTCCAAGGAGAATGTCTTTTCTCCCAGAAGTCCAGGGGGAGAAGCTACGGCATATTATCATCACCTTTCCAAACTACCCCCGTCTCCTTCCCTACACCAATTTCTCTCAAGGTTAATTTGAAATAGTATGAAACTCCGTATTCATGGAGGGAGCTGTTATCTTTTCGTTTAAAATAAAGAGCTGTGCTTCGGAATTTTTCCCCTTCATCACTCGGAAGCTCCACAAAAGCTGGCACAGCTTACACCAGAGGGCAATAGTGAGCTGTAAATATTTTCCATCTCACCCCTGCCTTTTCCATGGAAGCTCAGGCACTTTTAGGCTCCTCTTCTCCTGTAACCGTAGACGGTCCTAACAGTGTAAAATCTTGCACAATAGGACCAGATGCAGTGATGAGCTTTTTCCACTGTTCTCAGGATTTGGTGTATTTATAACAGATAGATGAAATTGGTGACTTTCATGACTCCATAAAGTTACTCACCGATTAGTCTGAACCCAACATTCAGGCTTTCCTGCAGTGCTAATACTCCTTCCTCTAAATCTGCACTCAGTCAGCTCTTTGGAGTAATGGCTCTTGCCAGAACTGGTAATATCAAACAAGAGGGAGCAAGTATATAATTTTACATATATTGCTTTGGAATTCCTTTAAAGACAAATTAAATCCTCCTCTTCAGAGACCAAGGCATTACTATATGCGAATGTTGTACCTTGTTTCTAGATGTACAAGTGCAGTACAAGTGGCAGAAAAGGTGAAAAGAGGTGAATAAGAAAAAGGAAATATTTCAGGAAAATATAAGAGGGCAAAATTTATGTTTCTTTCTTAAAATTATGTCATAGTTTTCTAAACAAGGGATTTTTGCCTTAGAATTTCTAAGGAAACTAAGCAGCCCTTTCTGTGTTTTTAACTGTTCTGTGGCTTGAATTGAATGACATTTGTAAACTTAAGCTTCAACTACTCCAGCTTTTTAAAAGTTTTGTATAACTATCGGGGGACTGTAAGTAGAAACAACCCCTGTATTCATTTGACCTCTGCCTTTTTGTCACATGGATTTTTTTCTGCTTATGCTGGCTTCTGGAATTAAGCTTTTCTGACAAATTTAGAATGGAGGAAGAATTTTTTTCCTATTCATTTTGCATGAGTGTAAAGATTTAGGGAACAAGTCATTATGACCTTATAAATGTACATTTTTACATAAATCTAGCACATTTTTAAGTGCTAATAAGAGGTGATCTCCATGAGAATCTACCTGTTGGTACATTGGTAGTGCTTAAGGAGTGCTTGAGATGTAATTTTTCCCTAAGCTTTTCTTTGGTGTTGGTAAATGTTTGGGGCATGGGGTGATGTTTTGGTTTTTTTGGTGGTGTTGTTTTTTTTTTCCCCATAACCAGAGGCATTGCACTTTAAAGGAGTTATTAAAGTCATCTCCAAATAGCACTGAGGCACTGTCCCCAAACACCAGAGCAGGATGCCTGATCTGGTGGTAGCTACCTTCACTACATTCTGAGTGTAAGTTCCTACAAATGCCTGCCTAATAGTCCTTCACTTGGATCTATCCACGTGACCACTGATGTTAGAGACCCACCCTCAGGTTATGAGCCTGTGACAAGACAAGGGTCCTAGCTGTCGTTGTATCTTTTGCCTTAATTTTTTGTGGTGGAGGACAGGATCTCTGAAGTTGTTGCTTAATTGACTTTTATATTTAATAGACTGCCTTCCATTACATCAGTCTGCCCCTCTGGCCCTGCTGAAGTCCTGATTGATTTCTAACAGCTTTTAAAGTTAATACTGTAGCCTCCTGCTATTCTTCAGTGCATTTGATTGGTGTTTTTCTGCACTGGCTTCCTAACACATACCCAGATAGCGAAATAGTTTGAGTGTTTCTGATTGGGAAACACTGCAGGGAGGGAGAGAAACACCCAATATTGTTTTTTTCATGGCTTTTAATTGGAAATGTCAGAGAAAAGCATTCCCACAAAGCTGTCTCGCATTAGTCATCAGTCCTGAGGACTAAGGACTAAGCCCTAGGATCTCATTAATGGGCTCAGAGGATCCAACATTTACAGCCTTGTCCAGAAAAGTCTGCATTTACTGTTGTTGCTTTTCATTAATTTGTGAAATTTTTGCAAACCACCTGTCGTCCAGATAAACTTCAACTATATCTCTACTTGAGACTGAAAGAATATCCCCCCTACCCCTGAAATGACTGCCCATCTGGCCATGCAGCAGAAGCTTGAGGGCCACACTGTAAACGGCAATTCACCTGCTTGTACTTGGATTCTACCCCTACGTGGCCACCTAGAATTATAGAATCATTAACGTTGGAAAAGGCCTCTGCAATCTCTGAGTCCAACCGTTAATCTAATCCTGCCAGATCCGCCACTAGACCTTGTCCTTAAGCATGTTCCCAAGCACCACATCTACCTCCCACCCCGGAGAAAGTATTAACAATCAAAGTATTAGCACATCATGTCTGGGAGCTGGGAGTGGTGTGGAATGGGTGTATTCATCCAGTACAGGTGAAGCTTGCTGAGTGTTGACTGTCCTAGCAAGAAGAGAGGTGCAAACCAAAAGGGGCTGAGCTCAGGCTTGGTCTGGCCCTGACATAGATCCAAAACAATCTGCAGATTTTGGGCTTAGAAACCAGCTCTTCACACAGACTGGCACCTTCCTCATGCTGGCAAGAGTGAGGAGGAGCAGATGTCCGTATGGCAGCTGGCAAAGCCGCCTCGAGCTGCTCCTGGCCATGCTGATGCCAGGCTGCCCATGGCAGTATTTGTGGCCAATGCTCTGCTCTTCAGTGGGGGTCACCCAGCTGCAGCCTCCTGCTCACACTGTCTCCGCCCTGGCCTCCCTGTAGGGCCAGGACTGCCTGCTGTCCCTGGGTAACTCTCAGCTGCCAGCTGGAGAAGGTGCTGAATGAGGCAGCGGTCAGGCACAGCCTCCTGGGTGGCTCTCCCCTCAGACTGCTGCAATTACCAGTTGTCTCCACCCTGATTAGAAAAGAAAACAGCTTTCTTCAGTCTGGCCTTCAGCCTACAGTTTATACATGCATCTTCCCTTAGCAACTGGTTTTTCTTCTGCTGATGGCACAGTCTCCAGTGAAATCTGTCTCATAATAATGAGAGGAAAACTCTGAAAACCTCAGCGACTCATGCCTCGCCTGGTGGATAGTTTTGCTGCTCTGTGTTTTCAAAACACAGTAAAATAATAATTATCCCTTGCTGCTCTCTTTGTGGTTCTTAAATAATACTGCCTTCATTTAGGGAAAATGGCATATGTTGAACCCAAACCACATAGCCAGTTGATGTCAGAACCAATATTAGAGCTTGGGAGCTGTGGCTTTTGACCTCATACTTCATCAAGCCATTTACCTTCCTTAGGAAGCAGAAAACTACCACTTACAAAGTATGTGTAATGAGATGCATCAAGATCTTCGAGAGGGGAAACAGCAAAATTATCCAAGAAACAAAACAATCTCTTCTGTAGCTGTGAAAATCAAATATCCAGGCAGTTGCACGTCTGCATGGGGTTGGATTCACTATGGAGTTGATGAATTAAAATATTGCCAGTTAGCATTTTTTAAAACAAACTGTTCGTTAAGGTTTTGGCTGCATTTTCTCTGCATTTTCATGCCTGTTTTCACATATTCGTGTGAAAAGTTGTGCCACATTTTTATGCAGCCATATGCAAAATACCACTGAATGACCTGGGGCCATCTGACAGGTGCCATATTTATGACAACATTTTTAATAGAGATCCCATATTACAGAGAGAGAATGCTCCAAATATCAAGAGTGGGTATCCTTCAAAACAGGGAATAAAATTCATGCTAGCATTTTGTATACAATAATGCAGTCTGTTAGATTGTGTTGCTTACTTAATTTTTCTGGGATTGTGATAATAATAAAAAAAAAATAACAACAAAAAAACCCCAAAACAAAACCAAAACAAAAACAACAACCAAAAAACCCCTAA
This sequence comes from Dicrurus megarhynchus, assembly GCA_013399195.1. NCBI lineage: Eukaryota > Metazoa > Chordata > Aves > Passeriformes > Dicruridae > Dicrurus > Dicrurus megarhynchus. The sequence goes on from VXAD01006100.1 coordinate 2,773,052, forward strand.
AGCCTCATTTTAGTGTAGCCTTATGTATGAAATTTTAAATCCACTACAGTAAGTAAACACAATTTTGAATCTTCTATGATGCACATAGATCAAACTACTTCTGAAAGCAAAGAGTGAAAGGAAAGTCAGATGAAAGCAACAGATCACATAGGTCGTAAGCTATTTTTCACTTTAAGCAGCTTCTTAATTTCACTGGTAGCATATTCTTTTAAAAGACAAGAATAAACTAAATTAATGTATGATAGCAAAAACCCTAAAATGCTTAGTACAAGCTGCTTGTAAAGGATTCAAGCATAAGCAGAGCAGCATTTCAAAGCCTTTACATTTAGGGTCAGCAGCGTGATCTTCTTTGTGATGACAAATTAGCCTTTAAAAGTCACACAATCAAAAGCATATCACTGAAACCTGGGCAAAGGTCAACAGGCTCTGAGTGGGAATCCTGCCGTGTTCCTGAAAGCATGGGATCATTTTCTCTGTGATTGTGCTGTAGCATGGACTATGTGAAAGGATTATCCATTGCTTATGGGGGTGTGTGACTGTAGGTGAGTGCATTGTGTGTGATAGAAGACTTGAGTGTTGCAAACCATGCATGGATTAAACGTCAGAAGCATTCAATTTAATACTTTTATTTCTTGGAGGCTGTGTTCTTAATCTTAGTAACAGTGGCCAGCTGCAGTTCTACAGAGAGAAGCATTACAGACACAGGAGAAAAATAAAACAATGCAAGTGCCTTTCCACCCCTCTTCTCTGAAGACAGTTTTGTATCTTGGGACAGTTGAAAGGCCAGGCTTTAAGAGCATGGACATGCACTATCTTTTGTAGAATGTGTATGTGCTCTTCCTATGTACCCCTGAGCAGGAAAGGGATGTTTTGCTCTTTCATCCATGCATAACTTGTCACTTAAATACAAATTGCAAACATTTTTAAAGACAAATGCATGCCCAAGAGGGTTTCCAATCCCTCAGAGTTCAAGGTGCCTGTTGTTAATTGACCTGAGTCCACTCTTTCAATTGACAGGATTTTTCTTTTTCTGCTGTGTGAAATGTAGATGGTAGGTACCACCACAGAGCACATTAATAATTCAGAACAAATGTTTTTACAAAAATTCAAATAATTAAATCTTATTTGATTGTGTCTGCCTGTAACTTGACAAAGTATATGTTCACAAACTGTCTGTAATGTTTTAGGTTACAACATAGGGCACAGGTAAGATCTTACGCATGGTTTTTCTCATTAAATTTCAGGTCTGGATATTCGATTATTATTATTATTGTTATTATTATTATTGTCATATATGATATGCAATCACACGTGTAATTGGAATTGGTCAGTCTGAAAAAGAGAAGTCTTAGGGGTGACTTAATTGTGGCTTTCCAGCACCTGAAGGAAACCCACAAGAAAGATGGAGAATGTTTACAAAAGCATGTAGTGACAGGACAAGAGGGAATGAATTAAAACTGAGAGATAGGTTTGGTTTAAAGACTGGGAAGAAATTCTTTACTTTGAGGGTGGTGAGACACTGGCACAGATTGCCAGAGAAGTTGTGGATGCCCCATCCCTGGAACTAGTCAAGGCCAGGTTGGACAAGGCTTTGAGCAAGGTCTAGTGGAAAGTGTCCCTGCCCACATCATGGGGGTTGGAACTAGGTGAGGTTTAAGGTCCCTTCCAACCCAAACCATTCGATGATTCTATACTTATAGATAGTTACATATGCACACATCCAGAGGTTTCTTTGTGCTTGTATTTTAAAACATCCAAAATTGTTGTTAAACAACAAGACTCAGATTCCTCTGCATGGGTTTTAGTCATTGGATACCTGTTTCCTGTGAGGTTTGCTATGTTCATGGAGTGATTCTTGGTCTGAGTCCTACCACACGTTAGCATGGTTCGGGTGCTATAGAGGGGTACACATTTCAGCTACAGTTGTTGATCTGTGGTGCCTCTTTCTCTCCACTGTCTTTTGATTGAGGGCTAAGTGGTATCATCAAGGAGGGCTGGAAGCAAGACTGTGAAACAGATATGGCCATTTCAGAGGAGCAGTCTCCAGCTCAGTGGACATAGCCCCTATATGTCCCTACCTTCCAAGATACACTTACTCGAACACCATGAATGTGGCAATGTCATCCCCTGCTGATATGGCAAGGCTGGGGTACAGCAATATCACCTCTCTGCTGCCAGAAGAACCTTTACGTCATTCCTCTAAAGTTATTGATTTCTCTCATAAGCGGCTGCACTGATGAAACAGCACAGATGGTGATGTTTGGACACAATGTTTCAAATTGTGTCTATCTCTTAAGAACGCAGACTTGTAGTCACTTCCCATGATCTCTTGTTTTGATTTATTTTTCCCAGCAGTTATAACTGTTGTGTGTGGGTGTATAAACACTAAACCAGGTTCTTATTCAATGCCCCACAGAGAGAAAGTGGCCCTTCCAATTTGTGAGTTGCCACATACTGAGAGAGGATAGCAAATAAGCTTAACTCCTATTTATCAAACATTTATTGATGATTATCTGAGGAGAACAGAATAAAAGAATCATAGAATCATAGCACATCCTGAGTCGGAAGGGACTCACAAGGTTTACCAAATCCTCATTTGCTTCTCATAATACAAGCCTTCTAGTTCTTTCACCATCTTTGTTAGCCTCCTTTGGACACATTCTAATATTTTTATATACTTTTTATATATTGAAGCCCCAAACTGTATTCAAGGTGAGGCAACACCAATGCTGAATCTAATAGGACAAGCACTATTTCTGTTCACTTAGCTGTACTGTGCTTAATGTGTGCCATGATATGGTTGGCACTTTTGACTGCCAGGGCCTGTTTTTGACTCATACTGAGCTTGCCATCAACCAAAACCCCATATCCTTTTCTGCAGGGCTGCACTCCAACCTTCTGTCCCCTAGACTATATGTGTATCCAGGAATACACCACCCCAGGTACTGAATCTGGTATCTGTCCTTTTAGAATTCATACATCTATCAAAATGTCCCTGTAAGACCTCTCTAACCTTGAGGAAATCAATGGATCTTCCTAATTAAGCATTGCTGGGAACCTACGCTGTGTGCGCTCCACTCCTGTGTCCAGGTCCTTGATAAAAACAATGGAGAGAAGCAGCCCTAAAACTGAGCCCTGGCAAACCCCACTAGTGGCTGATTGCCACCCTGATGCTTCCTCATTTACCACAACTCTTTGAGCCTGGTCCTTCAGGCAATCATTCACCCACTGGATTATGTATATTTCTAGCTGTATGCTGGACACTTTGTCCAGGGGATACTGTGAGAGACAGAATCAAAATTTTTATAAAAACTCAAACAACACCCCCTTATTTTCCCTCTTCCCTTTGTCCACAGGAGAAAAGGTCATATTGAAAGGAGGCCACAGTGTACTTCTGTGGCATGTCTCTGCTTCAAGGGAGTGTATGACTTCATATACTCTGTTTCTGGAGTATTTCAGCACAGTGTGCAGTACAGTATACACAGAAATATATACATACACAGGAACCTCCTGCTTCCTGCTGGCATGGTAGTCTTCTTTTGTTTAAACTTTGTAGAGACTGAGTCCATTTGTTGCTGAGTTCATGCATTTTACACTTGAGAATTACCGCAATTTGAGTACCTCATAGCTTAAAGAGCGAAAGACAATAACCAGGTCTGACTAATGACAGAAGGCCAGTACAAGCACATATTGGAGCTGTGTCAGAATAATTAGGAAGTTTATGTGGGTGTCAAAATAAAACCTCTGAACTCACTGAGAGTCAGATCTCCCCAGAATTAAACCCAGCGGTATGTTCTGAAAATATTCCCTTACTATGTTTGCAAGTACAGCATACTTGTGTAACAGGCTGATGGGTTTGCAAGGCAAGGTTTTGGCAGCAAGATGACTAGCAAGGGGTGGCTTCTGTGGGAAAAAAACTAGAAGCTTCCTCTGTGTCTGACAGAGCCAATGCCAGCTGGCTTCAAGATGAACATTTTGCTGGCCAAGCCCTTCAGCAACGATGATAGTGCTTGTGGGGTAATACATTTAAGAAGAGGGGGGAAATTGCTGTGTGACATCAGCAAGTAAAGTGAAAATATGTGAGAGAAACAGCCCTGCAGACACCAAGGTCAGCGAAGAAGAAGGGGACGAGGTGCTACAGACACCAGAGAAGACATTCTCCTGTGGTCTGTGGAAAGACCATAGTGAAGTAGTTTCTTCCCCTGCGGTAGGGGGTCCCACTCTGGAGCGAATGGATACCCAAAGGAGGCTGTGATCCTGTGGGAAGCCCAAGCAGGAGCAGGTTTTCTGGCAGGTATGAAGTAGGCTCCAAACAGGGCAGATTGGCAGCAGAATTGTATGTATGTGGGAGTGTTTACTGAGACTGTAAGTTAGAAGAGATTGAGGGCTGCTAGGGAGGTAGGAGTCCTCAGCAAAAGAAGCTGGATGGCCATTTGGCCATGGTCCCTTCTCTTACTCTGATGGGAATTTCAGAAGGTACATGGCCCAGGGTCCTGGGAAAATTTTTGTACTAAGGACTTGATGTATGTTGTATACCAATCCAGATGAAGGTCAGTGATTGCTGGGCTGTTCGGATCAAAATGGAAAGATAGCTACCCTGGGTGACAAACATGGAAAGGTAGAACTCTGAATGGGAAAAAGACTCTAGACTTCAGTGTGACTGTCTTATCGCCCTTGCTTAAAGTTGCCCTGGCAAGGAAAAAGACTGAATGTGAAAAAAACTAAGCAGAATGTTTGAACAGTTCTCATCCTGACTGTCACCAATGTCTCTTTTACTAAATATTCATATCTCTGAATGCATATCTCCATATCCCCTAGCCAAATGTTCTGTGAGATAGCATTGTTACTCAGATTAAAGAAAGGTCATTAGACGAAAACTCCACAGGTCAGTGTATTTGTTCTTGTTTTCTTTTATTTTCTTTATGTATTTTGTAGGACAGTAGGATTTCATTTACAACACTCTACATATAATAATCTCTCTGTGGACTCCATGTGTCTGATATCTGCATCACTTACTAGCAAAAACCCACTTTATCTCTACAATAATACACAGGTACACGGTCCTGCAGTTCTTAAATTGTAAAGAGGTACTGAAAGGGTTAAATACTTCCTGAAGAGGTAGTAATATTTTCACTTCCAGAAGGTCTTCCTGACCTATCTCATTCTATACTGATGAGATTGTCTGGTAAAAAGAGGTCAGCATTATCAGGCACTTTTATTTGCATGGATATTGAATGTATACACGATATTTAAGTTCTGCAGTGCACAGAGGTTAATTTGCACAGGGGACTTTCTTCTTGAAGAGAACATGAGGAATATGCACCTAGGGGGTCGCAAATAATTTGTCTGTGGAAGTGTAATTTTTTGTTTATGTCTCAGTTTTTTGCAGTTGCGTACTATGTTGACAGGAATGTTAGAACTTTACATGAACTTAAAGTATATTTTACATTGGATTGGCAGTTGTAATTGATCTTAAGTAATTTTGTCCCATTAACAAACATTGCAGGCCAAACATAAAGATTTTTTCTTCCTTTTCACATTAGGCTGCCTTGGTTTTTCTCTCAATATATTCAACCTTTAGTAATGTTTATGCATTTTTAACAGGTGTCTGCAAAAAAAAGTTTTAATAAACAACTTCTGACTCTGTAACTAATGGTTTCAACTTTGGTTCCTTTGTGACTTAAAAACAGTGTTTATTTAGAAAATGCCTTCAGGAAGGATACATTTTGGGATTTATTATATGTCACAGATTAAATTATTTCTTGTTTATTCCCTTCACTTAAAATTCATAATTAATATTTCAAAGGGTGTTTAGTTTAGTAGTTACATTTGATTCTTTACTTAATTTTAACAGTAATTTAAAGTGATCTTAGTGAGACTTAGCCTTAGTACTCTCTGAGCACAACCCATAAATCAGGTTAAATGTTTGAGTCAGGGAGCTTTAAAGCTGCTTTTAAATCCCAAACACTGGCAAAAATTACATTTTATCTAGGGCAGCAGTAGCTTGTCATCCACTGATAATTAATGACACAAGAGCAACAGCTTTAAACAACCATATATCAGGAATTTTTAAAGGCATATTCATATCAATAGCCAGAGTTTCAAGATTTGTAAGGTTTTATTTTTTTCTAGAAAGAATAATAAACTTTATCTTTTCTTTATATTTTTCTAAACAGAAAACATTTTGCAGTCATTTTCCACACAATGTTTGTGCATTGTAGCACTTGTATCTTAGATTTTCAGGCCACTTCTCCAACTTTTCAGCATAATTCTGAATTCTAATGTCATCCTCTAATGCGCTTGCTGGCTGAAAGCAACACTTTCTAGCCTGGGGTCCTCCTCCAAGCTACAGTAAAAGTACTGCCTATTCTCATTTAGATCACTAACAGAAGCACAAATGGAGAGCATCTTACACCCTTTGGCTTTGTGTTGAAACAGAAACAAGCAAAGAACATGTCATTCCACCAAATCCTCCTGTTGTGTAAATTTGGTATCGAGATGCAAAGATATTCTCCTGTATGTGCAGTAGTCCTGAGTCATCTGGTATCCATGTCTATGTACTGTTAAACCAAGCTGTGTCAGACTAGGGCCTGGCTATTGTGCAGTCTCTACCTATAAAATATAATTGTTTTTTATGCATGCTGACCAATAGCCTTAAAGATAATACAGAAATGCAATTTAGAATTTAATGTGAGCCATGGACCACACCCAACAGGCAGCTGCCTCTTTTGGTGGGGAAATTTTCCGTGTATGTATTGTTAGTCATGCCATGTCACTTACCCATGGGGTTACTGTCAGAGCCCTGGTCTTTAAGCCCTTTTACTTGCTAACTCTTTTCAGAAATAAAGTGCTTGCTTCCATGGGGCTAGAAATACCTGCTTGGAAAAAACTAAACGTTAAAAATGTTGTTTCTTTTCAGGCTGGAGCCGTAAGAAAATGCAAAAGCAACTGGTGTGGGAGCCTAATTGCACATAAATCTGTCAATATCCTTCCTTTGTCAGTAATAGAGAAGCTTTCATTCGCATCAGATCAGTTACACAATTGAATGAAAACTGTAGATATGAAGTCATGTGATTTGAGGCATTTTTTTTCACACTGAAATGGGACTATCATCCTGTAAATGTCACATGTGACACAGCCTTCTGCCTTAAATTGAGAAGAACAGCTTCATATCTGAGGTCTGTAATGTGCAGTCTTTGAAAAGGATAATCACTGTGCCTGAGTGGGGACTGGCTTTTAAAGTAAAAGAACCTATAAACTATGGGCTTCAGTGGCACTGTGTGACATCAGTTCATACTGGCTAAGCATCCTAAAGTTTTAAACCTTAAATGCAACACATTTTTCATGTTATTATTTTCTCACAATTTATGCAAAATAATAAAAAAAGTATTGCTGATTCAATTTGTAATGAACCTCTGGTATGTTGAAAGTATTTTCTGTGATGGAAATACCTTTACACCCAGGGAGGAAAAAAAGTGAAAACAGGTATTTAACAGTAGCTTTTACCAAATTTACAAAGACCAGTTCTATTTATCTGTTTTTTATATCACATCACGAGTTAATATTTAGATATTATTGTTTAAGACAGTAATTGAGTATCAGGTATGAAATTTTTATTCTCTGACTTGAAAATATCTCCTCAGAACATGAAAAATGCTGTTAACATACTCATTCTTTCCACAGGATTGATTTCTTTTTGGTCTTGCAAGGGCAGCACATTGTGTGCAAAGTTCACAAACTTCCGGACCTCAACCAAAACTGAGCTCTAATTAGCTCAAAGAGAAACCTTTTTGCCTGTAATACCACAGGACTTATAAAATAAGCCTCATTCTCAAGATTTTAGTAAGACTAAGTTAGTATCCTAGTGTTTTATAAAAGCTTTAAATTATTTTTGGTGCAGATTTAGAAGTCATGTTATCTGCTTGATAAATATAAGAGAACATAAGAGAAAAAGAGATCTCTTGCTAACGTAAGAGAACGGGGGTTAAATGACTTAAAATAAATGCACACCTGTGACTTAGATCACCTTTGGGACATAACAGCTACATCTATGTTTCTAAAGGCACCAGACCTAGAGACATTCCAAGTCCAGATGGTGTACAGCGGCTTGTGCCCACACTTCTTAGTGTGTGCTCATCCTCCATGGAGCAGATTGCCTGTACTTACACTAGATAAAACACTGCCTGATCTTGTTTCTCTTCTGTCCCCATATTATATCCCCCTGTCCTGAAGATACAGCTAATTCTAGATGTTATTTTTTGTCTGTAAAGGCCTGAAACAATATGAGGACTGTACTTTTCACAACACTTCTATGCTATAGGATAAGACTAGAGATAAAACAAGTATACACTACAGTCTGTCATGATGTAATGGGGAATATTTGAGGATATAATACCTCCTGGGGTAGAGGCATGGAAGAGAGTGTTAGGCAGAGTCCAGAGGTTTGGCTTTGGGGAGGGGTCTCCAGGATCAAGTCTTGTTTAAACCATTTTTTGTCTTGAAGACAAGTAATTGGTACACTGCAAAACAGAATCAGTAGAAAACTAATAATTCTTCAGTGTGGGCAGTCTAAGGTCCAGCTCAATACAGAACCTCACAAAATGTTTTAGTATAGAAGCATATCCAATTAAACCTTATTTCCAAAGCTACTGAGAAAAAGATAATATGCTCTACATTTATTTGGACCTCTGACTTGATTTTCTCCTTGATATTTATTATTTTAAACAAAGAACCAGAAATTTAGTAGAATTCATCCTGTTGGTTTTCATAGGTACCCAAAACATCCCTGCCAATCTCAGTCAGTAGCATTGCCCAATCCTAACGAACAAGTCTGTAGTGTACATGTCAAGATCCTCTTCAGGAAGGTGAACTTGAATTCAGAGATGGAACTTCACTTGTTTCCCTGTCTTGGATAAATGACAAATATTTTTAAAGTTTTACTGAAAGGGATACATCTGTTCATTCTGGTTTTCCCAGCTTTCTTCTGAAAAATAATGTATTTAGAAATACAAACTCACTCTGTGTTCTGAGGAAACAGGATGCAAGCTAACAAAAAGAATAGCTGAGATCTCTTTGGAAACACCCATGTAAATTTTCCCTCAGGCAGCTCTCTGCTCTGAATGCACTTTGAGGGTGTCTGTCTGTCTTCTGTGTCTGTCTTTGCATAGTCTAGATAACCTAAATACTCAGTTTGAGCATTTAGGTCATTGTTTCCATTACCTCATCATCTGAATGTGTTCACTAACCACTAAGGGACATCTTTTTTGTCCTTTTCTGTGGGAGTTCTGGTGTTGGTTAACCTTGGCAGGCAGCTGAGCCCCTCACAGCTGCTGACGCACTCCCCTCTCCAGCAGGATGGGGAAGGGAATCAGAAGGGTAACAGTGAGAAAACTCACCAGTTGAGACAAAGATTAATAGGTAAAAATAAAAGTGCACACAGAAGCAAAGCAGAACAACCAAATAATTCACCACTTTTTTATATTCGATGCATTTTTTTAGTTTAGTTTGGTTCTGTGGGGGGCTATTTCTTTGTTTTTGTGGCTTTTTTTTTTTTTTTGTAAGGTATGATTTGGTGAACTTTTAGGTTCCAGGACATGAAAGGAAGTACTCTTAAAACCTGTTTGTAATTAGTTTCATACACATTTATATCATGTCATAAAATTCACTAAGATTAATTTAATAATTTTTGGATGTAGTTGACTTTTTAGGTATAAACCCCATATAATTGTGAATATTCATTGTAGGATACATTGATTTGGATGGACTGGAGAATGGAGCATTTAAAAAATCCTGTTTACTACTTCTCCTAAAATTTTTCTACCTTTCCAATCTCAATTTTTGCTCATCATTAATCTAAGTGTTAAGATTAACATTAACTTCTTTTCAACACTCCCAGTTTGCCATGACCATTTGAAAGGATCCTTTCTGTGATTATTGGATTTATTTTCCATTAATATCCAGTTGTTTGTTCCTATTAAATGCTAATGCATAGAGAACATTTGGGAAGCTATTATAATCTAGTAAGGTGTAAAGACTCTGTTAAAGTCCCTCATTAGCCTGCTAATAACTCTACTTTGTCAAGAAGAAACTCGGTTTCTTTACTAGCAGAAACTAAGTTTAACAGATACACAGTGTTTTCTATAGAATCTCCCTATTCGGAATGAGTTTCACTTTCAATCACTCTAAAAACAGATTTTACTGCTTTTAAAATTCCTTATCAGCAGTTTTTTTAAATTTCCTAAATCACTCAGGATAATACTCTATCATAAGTAAATAATTTATAATTCAAAAGTAGCATCTTCCAGTTTGACTTTAAAAGATGCACTAAGTACAAGACATTTGTTTGCCAAAGAGAATTTTATCTACATAAGTGCAAGAAACCCCTGTAAACCATGTACCCTTGGGAAGAACATCCCATTCCAGACTACAGAGCAATTCATCAGAACTGAAAACACTGTTTGCAGATTCTGTCTTACATGGTTTCAGAGGATGACTCCTTTAATAATTTTTAAACCATCCCCTGCCTTACTAATCGTATATTCAGAAATAAACTCACATATACTCACAAAAGTGCAATGAAACTAAATGGTGCCAGAGCAATGCAAACACTCTCCCCAGTTACTGCAAATAATACTCCTTAAAACAAAAGCATTAAAATCTATAGGTCCTAGACTTGTTCAACCCAATCTGTGGTGTGCTTCATTTGGTGGAACAAATGCCCTCATGAATGCAACATGGGTGAAATTAAATGAGTGCTGTGTGCTAAAATGAGCTCACTCAGGCAATTTGTAAAGGATAGAAAGAACCACTTAACAGTAGGACAATATTTTTCATTTTGTTTCTGACTGCTCATTCCTGATCCTCTAAGGAATCCTACAGACTGCCTTCAAAAGATGAACCCACAGACTAATATTTGTAACTCTACTTGCTGCTAAAAAGAATAGACTCAATAAAGACATTGGTTTAATGACCTATACAGTTTTCCAGCTAGCCTGTTCCTCTACTATGGATGCTAAAACCCCTTTTCTGCCTCTGTTTCATATGAGTTAACAGCTACTTACCTTCCTGGTTTTGATCAAGTCATTTATTTGATAAACATAATTTCATTTCACTTGGAACAGTTACTCTTTTTTTTTCACTTTTCAGATCTGATGAACACCGAGGCACTCTTGAGTCCAAAAGCTTGCCTCTCTGTTTTCCTCTGTTTTTCTTGTCCCAATAGAAGATATCTATTCTTCCCAGAACTGCTTTCAAACTAAAGACTAAATCTTTGATAACAAAAGGGGCAAGCAACAGCCAAAAATAATTGAAGGGTCCTATTATCACAGGGCTCAGACCTTTTCTTTCTGCTAAAGGAAAGAAAAAAGAAAGGTTTATTCTTGAGAGTCAGGTTATTTTGCTGTGATTTCTTGCTTACTTGACCTAATCAGAATGCCTAGTGGCAAGCACTGTCAGCTGAGGCAGTAAGTTAAACAGCTGAAACCTTCCCTGTCTGGCAGTATTCTCTCCTCAGTAGGGGCTTCTGGTTTTACAGGCCTGGAGGGTAAGTTCCAGCACTTGAAAAACAGTTCAATAGAATCTCTGGAGGCAACAAGTAAATGACCAAAGATTTTAATGGTCTACAACAATTGATGAGTGTAAATTTAAGCTCTGTGGGACTTTTCTGAGAGAAACTGATGAAAAGATGCTATGTGAAGGTAGCTGTTCCAGAGATAATGTCCATTAGGCATTGCACTATGTTTGAACTTGAAGAGGAAAGCAAGGTTGTAAAATCACAGACAGTGTTCCTCAGGATGCAGCCAAGAATAAGAAATATTTATGGACTGCTTAGGTAGGTTTAGATCAGATGATGCTGAAGAGCATTTTTCAAATGGTTGCTGGAGGTGAGTTTGTCCCACTGGAAATTTCAGACCAACAATGTTAATCATTTTTGTGTGTTCCAGCTGCAGCGTCCTTTCTGATACGGTACTGAAAGATGGTGATGAATCTATGAGTTATAATGCTGTGTTGGGTTTGCTTCTCACAGAAGCCACTTCTGTAATCTTCCCCTGCTACCAAAGCTTGGCCATGCAAACACAATACAGATGCCTACAGATGTGAGGTGAAATCGATTTTATTGCATTACTGTCAATAGAAAGCAAAAGAGAATGTAAAAGCTGCTAGTATGTCTCTCTTGCTAAAAGTAGTTGAAGGGTTAACCCAGATTGGGGTAGCTTGTCTAACTCAGCAGGTCCAATTTCCTCTACTTACTCCCTTTGCAAATGATGTTTAGTCGCATACTTAAATCTTCTGCTTTGAAGTGTAGAGTGTAAAATAAGGCTGTCCTTTCAACAGCAATCCTAATTCTCATTGGTTTAGCTGTGCCAGCTCTTTACATGGCAATACTGTTTATCGGAGAAACCTATTATTACAGTATTTGAGAGACTACTGTAGGCAGAGGCTTTTTCTTCCCTTTCTCTGAAAGAGAAAAAGCTTTAGTGGACTGAATATGTTACTGTTGCTGCACTTGTCAGAGTCAGTTTTTGTTAAAGACACCAATATAGGTATACAAAGCAGAGAGGGGAAAAAAGTAAAGGCAGAAAAATATTTCTGTCTTTCTGCTGTTGAATGATACTTGCAGCTTTCCTTCTGCAGATTTACAATTTTACATCCTGTTCTTTGCCATGCTGGCAAGATCAAACCTGGAATGAGGCTGTTAAAGACATTATTTCCAGCTGCCTCTCTGGTCATAGTCTCACAGCAATGCTGGAAAATACACAGTTAGGGATATCTAAACCAGATAATTGTTGAGAAAGGAGAAATATCAAGGAGGAAATATAAAAGAAAGAAAGGAATGTCACTGCACTTAGTTGTCATTTGGGGGTTTTTTTTGTTTTTTTTTAAGTTCATATCTAGGAATTAGAACTCTGACCTAATGCTGTCATAATGCATTTGAAGAGATAGCATTTTTTGTAGTTGCCATGATAATAAGGCTTCTTTAGGGCCCATTATCCCCTGTTATAATTATAAATTAATGTCTCTAGCAAAGTATTTTAAGGGAATTTTCCCATTCTGTTTGGTTTTCCCTAGGGTTATTTTGTTAGTTTCATTTTAAACAGCACTCAAAACACTACTAAGGAGGTTTGGTAATCTCTGTGCCCATTTATCTTATTTTAAAATTTGATTGAATCATGGTTGTTGGAAAAAATGAGGAAACCTTGTTTTTGGACTACTCCAGTGTCTCTGTCTGTAATTGTCACTGTCTTTCATAAGTAATTTCCATGGAAGTTTAAATTGACCAGCTTTGCATATTTATAAATAAAATTTGTTGAGCATGAGTGATCCCAATTAACTTTCAGCCATTCTTTTTTTTTCCCCAGGTGAAGCTATTTGCAAATTCAAATTCCTTCCCTGGTAACATGGTAGCATCCACAGTGCAGAAAAGAATAAGGGCAGTGTTCTGGAAACAGTTGCTCAGCATAGCCTCTGGAAAGGGAAATCCCACCACAATGAGCTGCTGGAATTCTCTGAAGGTGCCTCTAAGCACAGGAAGAAATGACAACCAGTCGGTCTTTTTTTTAATCTTCCTGAAAATTATGAAGAATGGATATGGTGAATGCAGACCTGTTATTTGTAAAATCTATTAATAATTAATCTATTGTTAATCAGGGACAATTTTTAAACAGTAAGAGATTGGTCTTAGCTAAGTAAAAGGAAGGTCATGATAAATAAAAACATACAGTAGAACCAGGCTTGCTTGTTTTTATTATTTCCTAAATGTTAAATAGTCCTGGGGTTTTTTTTCTTTCTCCTCCCTGTATAAAGAATTTGCAGGTCTCGGCAAGTCTACTTGGCAGCAAGTGTTCAGTCATGCTTGTAATGATATCTCTAATCACAATTCATGAGGTATCATGCATTCAGATATGATTCATACAAGGAAATATTCTGAAAAGAAGCAAAAATAAATTAAATGGGGCCTGGTATTCTAAAGGTTGAAGAAATGAATACACTTGGGGTCATTTCCCTTCTATTCACAGCAGAGTTTTTAGAGGACACACACATAGCTTTGGGAGAGAAGCCATCTATGGGGGCAGAGGAATTGAAAAGGTTGAAGCAGGGAGCTTTGATGCCATGTAACAGATTTTTCTATAAGCTGTCTGTTTATGCCAACCCTACTTTCTCCTCCTGGCCCTGGATACTTTATTAGTTATTAAGAAGTAAGGAACTAATGGTTGTGGAGATTGCACTGCTTGTGTACTGTACTTCTTTCACCTTTTTGTTTCGTGTTTTGTAAAATTATCAACCATTTGAAGTGAGGAGATTGTACTGTGTTTAGTGTCCAGTAGGGTATGCTCTCATTCCTGTCTGGCCTATGGGAAAGAAGTATAGTGGGTTATTAAAAATTAATATTTGTCTTCTCCAGTCATTTCTAAAAACTGCACACTTTGAAAGACAGCAGTAGTTTGGTCACTGAACATCAGATATGTAATGCAGATTCTTGAGTTTGCTAAATGCACAAGTATACATGCTCTTGAGAAAGATATGATCAGCTTTCCTCTCTGTCTGAGATACTTAACTTCACGTGTTGGGATGGAGCTACTTCTGTTTCCCTTTACTGATATTATAGCAACGTACAGACGGATAGCTTGAAAGTCACATACAGGGATGGAAAAACCTTTTAGTGCCTGCAGAATGATCCTTCTGTCCCTCATTCTGTACTGATGACAGGAGACATTATGTTTTAGTTCTAGTCTTGCTGAATATCCCTTGTGCTATCAACTTTGTCCATCGCTTTTCCTGCTGGAGCTCCTTCAGGCCTTTCAAATAGTGTTCTTACCAGCAGAGAGAACAAACTTTAGGAGTTACTTAAGGAGCAAAGTATTTCAAACCTGATATTTGGTTTTTTAGTTAGTTTTGTTGGTACAATGCTGTTAGAAAAGATTGTGCCTTCTCAGTTTTGATATGTTTAAAATTTTATTTAGTATCTTAAGTAATATACCTCACTGGCAGCCAATAGATTTGCTAAGTTATTAAATGAAATGAAAATTCAAGTGTTTTTTCCTGCTTCCAAAAAGAGGATGATCCTGGTAATTTAATTTTTTTCATGGTATATGGTATTTCCCTTTTTCTTTTTCTCTTTACAAAAATCTCTGTAGTAACATTTAAAAAAAATATTTAAGAGACTCATTGTCCTGGGGTGACACATGGCCCAACACAGGCAAGAATCGCGGCTGTGGAAACACATCTACAGAGTGTGGAAGATAAGATGGAGGAGAATCACCAGGAGCTCAAGAAGGAGATTAAAGAGGACTTCCTCCAAATTTGTCTCAAACCAAGACACTCATGTACCCTAATGCACATAATTTTCTAAATAGCAGCAAGCTACATACTGTAATACAAAGCTGTGTTTTGGTTGAAGAATACAATCCTTTTGTAGTGATAGTACTTAGATTTCCAGCAAAACATCAAAGTAATTTAGAAACAGCACATCTGTACTTACTTGACACAAAATGATGCATTCTAAAGAATATGGAAATCTTCAGGGAAGATATATCCCCAATATCTACAAAACCAGTGGACGGGAAAATATTTTTTTTGACTATTTTAAGTATACAAAAGTGAAATGTGAAACAATAACCTCATTTCACACAAAAAAAAAAAAAAAA